>JAVQIZ010186590.1:0-14148 GCA_036023535.2 Galaxias brevipinnis
GCCGCGATCCATCAAGGACTTTGGAATACCTGCCAATAAGGACGTCCACCTTTCAAAGCACAACCTTTGCTCATTAAACCCTCAACAACGAACCTTTCGAATTACCCACGATTAACCTATCTTGAGAAGGGCAAGATCATCCTTATCGAGATCAGAATTATTGCACGATATAATCAACCACGCGATCTGCTTCACAAGGCCACGTTCCATCAAGAACTTTGGAATACCTGCTACTAAGGACCACACAATCTTTTCTCATTGAACCATCAACGGACTTTGAATTCCCCGCTGCAAGGCAGCAAACCACTCGTCAGAGTAACTTCCGCTCTCTTAATACATTGCATTCAGTGCTTAGCTTATAGCAGTTAGCTTCCTCATAGTGCTTTGTTTAGAGATCCATACCCACGTTTCATATCTGACCTGCTAGCATTCGTAGATCACTATAATTTTTTCAGTGTATATCTGTACATATTTGCCTAGAATTAGAAATACATCGTTTTGTTTAAACTCCTGTTTCCTTTTGCATATGATGCATCCATTCACACAACTAGAATTTACTACTTCAGAATTGAGACTGAAACGTTTAACTTTCATATTTGCGTTAATATTAAACTAATATTATTTTAATTATTAATTAAAATAAAGCGAATACAAAGATCAGACCTGGTTTCCCATCGAGCCATGCAATAAGCTAAAGTTCCCCCTAATTATTTGATATGACTCTTTTAATCAAATTGATCGATTATAATATTAATTTATGAAATAATTAATAATCTATAAATATTGATATAGCGTTTATTAAACACCTTTACACATATTAAAACTAGTAAGACCCAGTTCCCCTACAAGTGTGACTGGAAATCACACACACACACTCACTCACACGTACACAAACACTCGCTCACACACACACACACACACACACACACATACACACACACACAAACTAACACTAGCTGTTTTTCCTCAGTGCATATCAATCATTATGCACATATATAATTTCGGTCGGATGGAGGAGTCAAATATTTTTGATAAGGCCCTGGTTTAGATGGAACCTGATTGTCAGGGTTTGGTTAGGCACTGTCACTCTATCAGGGTGTAGTACAGGGTGTAGCTCTACTGTTCTACTTGTATCAGTGTAGGAGGAAGGATTAAAACTGGAAACAGGAAATGGCAGAAAACACTTTTTTCTGTGTGTGCCTCTCTACGTGACTCTCTCTGTGTGTGTGTGAGTGGGGGCGGGGGGGGGTGTGTGTGTGTTGGCAAGGAGGCCACAGAGTGAGTGTGTGTTTGTGTCTGTGCGTGTGTGTTTGTGTCTGTGCATGTGTGTGTGTGAGTTAGTAAGGGGGTCATAGTGTGAGTGACATGCTGCTCTCCAGGCTTTTAATGAGCTCACATAGAAGTGACCACAGTACAGACAGAAACTGCGCCTGGTCACCAACCAAACAAACGTCATTGGGATAAGCTGCTGGACACACACACACACACAAAATATCTCACACTCTCCTACACATAAGCACACTAACACAAACATGCTCCTACACATACAGACACTACATACACACACATACTCCTACAAATATACACATACACTCCTGCACACACACACACACACAGAGAAACAGACAGACACACGGACAATGTGACTAAACTGTAGACTGAAAGGAGAGGATAATTTACCTCTCTCCGTTCACGCGCTAATAGCTGTGACCTAGGCCAGGCTCAGGGGGGTCGATTTGATGGCTCAGGTGACCTTAAAATACTACCAGAGGTGAGGAGGGCACTCATTAGACAACTCTGGGAGTTTAATGGGGTGTGTGTGTGTGCCTGTGTGGAGGGAGGAAAAGAGTAAGGGCTTACTTTGCCATGTGTCTGATTATGTGTGACTCCAAAGCCATCTTCCAATCCAGTGAGATGCATTATTAAAAAACTGTGTGTGCATGTGCGTTTTTGACCTTGTAGTGTGTGTGTGTGTGTGTGAGAGAGAAAGAGAGGGAGAGAGACACCAGGATCAGTCTAGGTCTGTAATTGGTGACCTCATCCCTCAGGTGGGGCACAGCCTAAAACCTTCCTCTCAAATCACTCTCTGACTGACAGTGAATCAGTGAGCAGGTGTGTGTGTGTGTGTGTGTGTATGTGTGTGTGGGTGTGTGTGAAAGAGAGCGAGTGTACATACGTGAGAAAGAGAAAGTGAAAGAGAAACAGATTCAAAACAGATTCCATTTTAATCAGAGAAACGGCCTCGTCCTTTTTCCTTTCAGGTGACCAGGGTGTGTGTGTGTGTGTGTGTGCTAAAGGGTAAACAAACTGAAACCTTCTCTGGCCTTATCTGGGAGAAGTCGCTCCATTTCACTGGCCGAGTAAAAAAACAAACCACTAATTGCGTCGAGTCATGAGGGAAAGGTATTAAGCCCTGTGTTTGAAGTTGTGTTCAACTTGCAACAGATCGCTTTCCAGGTTTGATGCATGCTGCCATTCTTCATCCTCACTCCGTCCCTGTCCACCCCCCCCCCCCTTTGTTCTCTTGTTTGTCTGCGTGCTTATCAGGGTGCATTGTGGGTAACTGACAGCGCCACGGAGATAAATAGTTGCCTGTTTGTGGTGGTAATGTGTTTTTAGTCAGTCAAACGGTCTCCAAGGAAACCAGAATTAATGAGCACTCCTGTGTATACAAAGGATTAAAGTTATTGCATAAAACACAGAACAACAGCAGAAGTACACACTCACACACACACAAATGTTATTTTATGGGTTGAAATGTTCTGTTTCTCTCTCTGTCTTCTCTCCCAGAAGATTCATGGAGTTTCAGTTTCTCCTCATTGTTAGCTCACTTTGATAGGTTTGATCTTCATGTCAGTATCAGGTATGCAAGCGCGCGCGCACACACACACACCACCAATAACTCCTACAAAAACAGAAACAAATGCAAAAGAAGTGAATAAACTTTGTTGTGAATGTGTGTCCACAGCTTAAGGAGCACAGAGCCATCAAAGGGCCTGTAATGGTTTGAAAGTTGCTGAAAATAGCCTCTGATTAAACAGAAGACAGTTCTCCTTTCTTTATTTTGAACGTTGTCGGAGGTTTGAAAGCTTTAATACCCACAATCCCGCTGTTTCGGCCTCATTACACGTCCCCCATCCAGACTCTCACTGAAGCAGGAGGTGGTGGATCTCTCTCTCTTTCTCTCTGTCTCTCTATCTCTCTCTCTCTCTCTATGTATCTATCCTTCTGTCTCACTCTATATCAATATTTTCTCTAGTTATTTCAAACCTTATCTATATTGTATATACTCTCTCTCTTTCTCTCTATCTATCTTTCTGCATCTCAGTCATACTCTCTTTTCATCCCTTTACCCCCCCCCCCCCCCCCACACACACTCTCTCTCTCATAACCTCTACATTTTCAGCTGGATGTCAGACTAATCCTTTAATCCTGCTGTATATTGCATGTTGTCGACCTCATCCTTTGACTCTGGGTCAGATAATGAGAGGGCCAATTATCATTCAGTGCTCATCAGCTCCCCGTTGCCTTGACGATTGACCGACCCCTCCAACGCACACCTGGCTCACTGCAAATCAGACTTATTCATATTCTTTAGGGTCGCACCTCCACTGGCAGAATCATAATATGTTGGAATGCGTCAGTGACTCGGTGACGTGCCAAATGTGTGTGTGTGTGTTTGGTTTCCTCTGTGTGCATGCAAGTGTGTTAGTGTATGTTAGGTACTATATTCTATCCTGTGTGAGAGTTAAACATTCAGTTGTGTGCAAGTAAGGTGGTCATTTTTGAGTGTGTTCCTGTTGGTAGTTAGGTGTGTCTTTGTCTGTGTGTGTGTACATGTGTACACATGTGTGTGTGTGTGTACATGTGTACACTTGTGTGTGTGTGTGTGTGTGTGTGTGTGTGTGGTGTGTGTGTGTGTGTACATGTGTGAACCTGAATGTGTTTTTATGTAGGTGTACATGTGTAAACTTGTGTGTGTGTGTGTTTGTGTGGGTGTGTACATGTGTGAACCTACGTGTTTTTGTGTGCATGTGTAAACTTGTGTGTGTTTGTGTGTGGTGTGTGTGTGTGTACAAGTGTAAACTTGTGTGTGTGTGATTTGGTGAGCAGGACCATGTAGTCTATCTCTGTCCTCGGCAGGGGGAGGACGGAGGGAGGCTGGATAGAGATGGAGAACCCCCAGAGAGAGGAGGCAGACAGCCATCTCTCAGCCCCACCTCAGGGCTTCTTCTCTGGGGAGAACCCTTACTACCAGGGCCCCCTGCCTGGATCCTCCAGAGAGACTAGAGAGAGGACGAGTGGGAATGGAGGAGTGGGAGAGGAAGACAGGAAAAAGGAAGAGGGGAGTGGAAGAAAGAGAGAGAAGATAGACAGACAGACAAATATACAGAGCAACACGTAGACAGACAGACAGGCAGATAGACAGACAGACATGTAGCTAGATAGACAGATAGATAGATAGATAGATAGATAGATAGATAGATAGATATACATGAAATAGATTTTTTTAACCCTATTTGAGATAACATTGGAGGATCCTGCTGAGAGAGCCGTGAGGGTATCATGTTGGGGGCTCCGTTGAAGGATGTTCCCCTCCAGGCGTACCGTCCCGCCTCTCTCTGTCAGGGAGACAGAACGCTACGCAGGGCCCCCATTAGCATTCCGCAGCCCGCACGCAGCCCCTCACAGCCTCCCATTGTTGGCCTTGTCCTCTCTGCGAGGAACAGCGAGAGGATGAAGAAAGCAGTGCTTTCTCACGGTAAAACGTATGACAGTAAATCATAGGGAGGGGTGGCATTGGCAATTTAAGAAGACAGATTTATGTTGATAAGTGTTGGTTTATACCTGTGCTCTGGGACTACCGGTGTTCAATCACTCTGCTGGTGGCCATCTTAGACAGGAAGGGGAATATCAATAGAGAGATAGTGACTCAGCACAACGGGGCCGACCGCCTCTGCAAAACACGTCAGGTGGATCGGGATAGAAAAGGTAGAAGGAATGAACGGAAGGGGAATGGGGGGAATAGAGAAAAAGGAGTGGCGGGAGGGAAGAAATAAAGATGGAAAGGGAGTGGAGAGAGGGAGAGAAACGGAGAATGATGGAGGGACAGGGAGTTGAAGCAAGACGAGCAGAGAGCGCACGAGAGAAATATGGAAATAGCGTTTCTCGTTTCGAGGGATCATTCTTTGTTCAGTACATCCACATTGTAAGGAGGCTGGGAGTACAGGAAAAACTCACACACACACACACACACACACACACGTACACACACACAAAGCAAAAAGCAGGAATTTCAAATGGCCTTCGATGAGCAGGAATTTAACGTGGTTTTCAGCCAATGGATTGTCTCAGGAAGATGTGCATAATCGTGTGTGGGCATTTAAGTGTGTGACTGTTCTTTTATGCGTGGAACTGTGTGTGTGTGCATGTGTGTGTGTGTGTGACCATGTGAGACAGAGAGAGTTAAGGAGGCCGTTTGCTGAAATGAAATCCCTCTGTCTTGGTGTAGGCCCCCCAGTGAACAGGCCTCATGGGGGACTCATTTGATTTGGGAGACGCAATATAGAAACATAAACGGATCTACTGGAACTCCTTCTCTCAGTCTCCTCCCTATTCCCCCCGTTTCCCGAGTTTCTCTCTCTATTTATATATATACAGTATATATATATATATATTTATAAATATCTCATGTATTTATCTTTCTCGCTCTCTCCCTCTCTAACTTTCATTCCCTCTCTTCTCTCCCCCTCTTTTTATATTTTCTTTTCTATATTTTTTGGTCTCTCCATTTCCCGCCTCTTTCTCAACCTCTATCTATCACCCTCCCCCCCTCCCTCGCTTTCTTTCTTTCTTAATTTCTTTCTTTCTTTCTCAATACCAGGTAATGAACGTTGTATAGAAATGAGAGACTGAATGAGCATGCCTTCATACAACACAGACCAACAATAATAGGACTAGCTCTCTTTCTCTCTGTGTGTGTGTGTGTGTGTGTGTGTGTGTTTGGCTATTCATTCCAATATGACACCGTGGCCCCAAAATCAAAACGTTACAGCACATGGATTGTGTGTTGATTTTAGAGAAGGCCACCATTTTGAGAATCTTATTTGAAAACAGTACATTATGTCATCGTCATGTTACCAAAAATAACCTTTGCCCATTTCAACTATTTCTTTACCTTTCACATTGTTAACATTAGAACTGCCATGAAGTCATTTTGACATCCCTGACATATTCAAAATGCATGTAACTCGGTTTGAATAGAAACCCTATGCCTCCCAGTCAATGACTTTTCCTAAAAGTGTGCTATTAATCATTTTATAATAAAATAAAGAGAACTGCCATGCCGTCATATTTACAGCCACACTATTCCCTGTGCAAATAGGCCTGCATTCATGGATGCATCTTGGATGTCTGGCAATGCATATTGTTATTTTTTGATTGGCCTTTACATTACATTTCCAGTGCATTGTTTTGTCCTTCATTGTCTTGTCTATTAGAATAATATTTATTAGCTCAGAATTCGAATTAGAATAGGCATAGCTAATCTATACATCAAGGATATCTTTTCATAAAATCTATAGGTTATTTTATCAGACGTCTAGCAATTTGAAAGAAAAATGGATGGAAAGAAATGGTTTATGAATACCATCGACGAGAAGGTGGAGGAGAAATATCAGAGCTCAGTGATGCCTCCTGGTCTGGTGAATCTGATTCCCATTCTGAATGTGACCACGAGCCATCCCATAAGAGACACAACCCTGCTGCACCAACCATCGCTGTGCCAAACGTGTCACCCGTCACGTGTATGCCTCTGGTGGCAGGAAGGTCACCTAAACTCGCTAGGTTATTTGGCTTTGCTCATAGTGCACAGCTCTCTTTGGCGCCAAACCAAATCCTATGATTTCAAGTCTTAAGGCTACAGGCTATCTGACCTTTCGAATTTTCCAAAATGGCTGACACAGTCGACTTCTAATTAGTTCTGCTATCCATATCAACAGAGAGACCACCATCCCTGCAGCCCGTTCCCACATCACCACCACGGACTTCAAATAGGTCTGTAGGAGCGCATTCGGCGGATTTGCCAGGTAGGTCAGTCCTACCAATCATCTTACCAGTGTGAAATTTCACATCCCACCCAGTTATTTACAATGAGCCATCATGTTTGTTGCCTATAATATCCATAGGTTTCTAAATCCCCACACACTCACACAAAACACACACTTACACATGCAGTTTGCTAAATGATAACTCCGTCCATGTTAGGATATCTCTAGTGTGTTGTCCGATGTCCTGATGTCTGTGTCCGTGTTGTCTAATCACTATTGTGTTGTCCCCCTGTCCCCTGCGTTGATGAGGTGTGTTGGGGTATTATCCTGGTCTATTGTGATGTGCCCTGCGTTGGTGAGATGTGTTGGGGTATTATCCTAGTCTGGTCTCCTAACACGCTGAGCTGAGTGAACACACATGAAGCAGAGCTGCACACAGAGTCTACCTTATTACCTCAGCTGGCTCTACACAACATCTCTGCTGCCAACAGCTTTACAGGTCTACACACACACACACACAGAGACACCCGCAGGCGTGCACACACACATCTCACTTCCCTGTATAGCTTTAAACATGTTTCAACGGCAATGATTTCCTCCCTCCCTCGATCTCTCTCTTCATCCCTCACTTCCAACTATCGGTGGTGTTGTGTATCTTTAATCTGGGTGGTGTTTTGTATCTTTAGTATCGGTGGTGTTGTGTATCTTTAATCTGGGTGGTTTTTTGTATCTTTAGTATCGGTGGTGTTGTGTATCTTTAGTATAGGTGATGTTGTGTATCTTTAGTATTGGTGATTTTAGACTTCAGTCTCAAGACATCAGCCTGCAGAATGAGAGAGAAAGAGAGAGAGAGAGAGAGAAGGACACACACAGAGACAGAGAGAGAGAGAAAGAGAGAGAGAGTGAGAGTGAGAGAGAGAGAGAGAGAGAAGCAGATCTACAGGAAAAGGAACTTCGCTCGCAAAGGTCAGTGAAGAAAGGGTCGGCACATGCCGTTTCAAGGATATCACACACACACACACACACACACACAATTTACTGGATTTCTCTCATCCGTTTATTTAAATGGTTCACCATTCATTCAGCAAAGTTAATCTCGACATATGATGCGTTTTCTCCTTTCTGTCAGAACATGGGGCACGGAACACAGAACCGACAGAGATTGGAACAACGGAACAGTTCGAACGCCCAGTCCAACCACAGTGTTGTGAGGCCAGGAACAAAACAAGTGTTCTGAGACTTGGTTCTCTGCACACCATGGCTGCTTGCCCTACAAAACACTTATACACAGTGTGAATATGTGTATAAATGTGTGTTTGGTTTCCTTATCTACAATATAGTACAAAAGAAAATAACATTTGTGAAAGTAATGTGAGAAAACCACAAAGTATATTCCACAAATCAAGTCATTCTTATCGTCCGTGAAAGTCAATTCCTCATCTCTCCGCAATCTCTGGTCATTAACACCGTCTCACTTTGTTTGAACCAGTTGACTCCTTGCTCTTGGGTGAATTGATTCTTCTGTTCACTATTGTAGCACAGCGTCTCGTCAACGAATCAAACGGAGCCGCGATCGATTCCCTCGATTTGGTTCATTATCCTCAGTCGCTCTGCTTCTTCCCAATTGGGGCTGGAGTGTTTAAACCGAGTTTGTTCTTGTAATCAGAGCCATGCTCCAAACGCAGGGGAACAAAGAGCGAGCGAGTGAGGGAGAGAGAGCGAGCGAGAGAGAAGAAAGGAGGGAGCTGTTCTTTGTTCATATGAATTTAACATGGAGAAGACACGGGTGGGCTACCAATCAATAACCCAGAGTTCTGACCACACACCCACACACCCACACACACACACAGAGACAGCTGTAAATGGGCTCCTCATTTTCAATGCCGATTGACTTATTCATGACGAGCAAAGTTAAAGAATATGTTGCGTTCACAGAGACCTGATGAGCCACCTAACTGAGTGTGTGTGTGCTAAGAGAAAGAAAGAGAGCGCGAGAGAGCAGAAGAGAGTGCTGGGGGTATTTGATAAAGCCATGTTGTACTATCTAAAACAGTATGCAGTTTGCAGTATGTAACCAATTTGTAAAAGCGCTTTGAGTCCATGAGAAAAGCGCTACAAACGACATACAATGAAATATTAGTTTAGAGAAAGCCATGTTGTACTGATGGTGCTACGCTAACATGATCTCAAACCAGTTCAGGGAGGGATTTGATGTTGATGATGTTGTACTGGTGTGTAATCAATTTGGGAAAAGCAGGGTGACAAGAGAGACTAGCTTTAGTCCCTCACCCTTCCCTCATATCCACAAATACACACACAGCACCCAAACTCACAGGCACACACGCTTAGACAAACACACTCACACTGAAAACAAAGCTAGAAGTAGAACTATTGTCAGTCAGACGTGAGATTGCACTGCTGCACAGGGTAATGATGGCTGTACTAATTACACTGTATGTTATTCCCTCCCTTTCTCTCTCCAGCCCTCTCTCCCAGTTTCTCCTTATTGTCTCCTTATCTTCTCCCTTCTTTTCCCCCCATCTCTTCTCTTTAGCACTTACGCACACAAACACTCAGAAATCCCAAGCAATCCTACAAACACCTCCGACTACAAAGACGGTGATGATAGAGAAACGAGGGAAATGCAGAAACGTAAGGAGAGGAAACAAAGGGAATGTGAAACGACAGAGAGAGAGAGCGAGAATGGCGGGCACGTTTTCTCAAGCAGAAAAGAGCATGCTTAACAAGTGCAGTTCTCACGCATTAGATGTGCTTTTCACATACACTGTATTTTAGGGGCAGAGACAGATTTTTCCAATTGGATGCTAATAGAGTTGAATAAATGGCCACTTTGAAAGAGCCCCAGAGAAAACACACACACAAGCGATCAAACAACTGAACTGTTCCATGTGTAAACGCAGATCGAAGTGGCAGCACGGTTCAACACGCGCACCGTCGTTGTCGTTAGGGAGAGGAGCAGTCTGTTCAGACGGTGCGCTGTGACCGGTGGAGGACTCATCACCGTACCCTCCCCTGGATGATGTGTGTAATGGCTACAGCGTGTTACTTATCGGCCGTTTGTTAGGAGTTCACTTTGCGTCGAGTCTAATGGTCTGTGATTGTGTGAAGCGGAAACATTAAACCAGTTCATTCGTCCTTTAGTAACGCCCCCCCCCCCCACACACACACACACTTGAGCAAAATTGCATGTATTACCTGTTAACTCTGGACAGTATTCCATGTTGAAACATGTTTGTATGTTATTTATATAGGGTCGACTTACTGAGACTATAACACCCCTTTCACAATGTAATCTCTCTTTAATAAACAACGCCGTCCTCCATAAGCATTTTCAACCCCCATCATCACAGAATGAATGATGTGGGTGAAGTGAGGGGACGACGTGTGTGAGCGATGGCGGCGCAGGTCTTTTCCGGGACCAAAGCACGGTGTGACGCGGTTAATGACCCGGGAAAGACCCACGTTGTCTGCATGAAAGGGCTATAAGTGATGGTTCTCTGTAGGTTTTTAAGGAGTGCCTTTCCTCACCTGTAGATGGCACTGTTGTCACACAGATTACCTGAACCCCACCCTCCCACCAGCATTTACACTCAAAGGGACTAGAATTGAGAAAGCCTTTTATTAGGTATGACCCCCCCCCTCTCTCTTTCTCTCTCACTCACACACTGACTAACTGTTTTGCATTCTGAAGCTACTCCAGTCAGACCAATCATCTGGCGGGATCCAATAAACAAACAAACGCACTGCCAAATAGACAGCCAGAGTGTAGTCACTCACTTAAACACACTGACAGACAGCCAGAGTGTCGTCACTCACTTAAACACTGACAGACAGCCAGGGAGTAGTTACTTACTCAAACACACTGAGACTGACAGTTAGAGGGTAGTTACTTACTCAAACACACTGACAGACGGACGGTAGTTACTTACTCAAACACACTGACAGACAGCCAGAGTAGTTACTTACTCAAACACACTGACAGACAGCCAGAGTGTAGTTACTCACTTAAACACAATGACAGACAGCCAGAGTGTTGTTACTCACTTTAACACACTGACAGACAGCCAGAGAGTAGTTACTTACTCAAACACACTGACAGAGCCAGAGAGTAGTTACTTACTCAAACACACTGAGACTGACAGTTAGAGGGTAGTTACTTACTCAAACACACTGACAGTTAGAGGGTAGTTACTTACTCAAACACACTGACAGCTAGCCAGAGAGTAGTTACTTACTCAAACACACTGACAGACAGCCAGAGTAGTTACTTACTCAAACACACTGACAGACAGCCACACTCTCAAAACAGATGTGTTAAAAATTAACACGTGTTAAAAATTAACACACCAGCGTGTCTAGTTAAGGACAACACATTTTGTGTTGTTTTTAACAGTGTTAGCACAATTGACATATACGGTGTGTTAAATATTTCAACACAAAGTTTTGTTTAAAATTACGGATACGTGTTGTTTACACTTTTTTTTATCCTAAAAATGCTCACAAAACAAACAAATTGATAAAATTCAGGTGATCTTTACTAAAATCATCAACATTACAGATTACAATGAAACGGTTGGGTCAGGCATATCAAAGCCAACAGTATAACATACAATACAGTAATGCAAATTTAAACAATCAATTCATATCTTTGATTTAAATGCAGTTGGTTTGTTACGTCCACCCGTATATCTGTGTCCGTATAGTATGTTTTGTGTATGTGGCTGTTTTGTTTTCCCTTCTGTTTCTCCTTCCCTGTCACATTTCATTCATAAGGTTAGAGAGACCCACAACAGTCCTTTCCTCATCAAACGCCCTACTCGCTCTCCTAGAGACAACAATGACAAAGGGTTTGATACGGGATGGACGATCCATTGATAGGTCCAAGCGGCTGACGATAATTGATAATGGGAGGAGCCAATGGGAAGCAGCGACCTGAATGAAATGTGACACGGAAGGAGAAACAGAAGGGAAAACAAAACAGCCACATACACAAAACATACTATACAAACACAGATATACGGGTGGACGTAACAGTTTCCATTAAAAGATGACAACAAGTGTAGTGGTCTGATGTCTGCTACATCTTTAACATTAACAATGTCATACTCGTCATTCCGCTCCACCACATATGAATACAGATGATCAAAGTATTTCACAGATAAAATTCTAGGAAAAATGTGTGCTTTTTCCTTTTCACAAATCGGAACAATATGTACAATCTCTCCAAAGAGATGCTCTCCTCTAAAGTCACAGTTTAAAGCAAAAACACAACCAGTTCTATATGTCTGACCAAGCACACAGACAGTGAGCCACATGAATTGTACTGCAAGTGCCTATATTATTCCCAAGTGCTTTCAAATTCTCAACAAACAGATCACTTATTTCTAAAGATCCAACCATGACTGGAAACGCGCTAGGGGCAGCAATTTTTCTCGTCAGTGGATCACTACATTTCCAATTAAACATACTTTGAACTTGATTCTTATAAGCCAAAGTCTTCGAAATATTCAGGAAGTTACACACAACATGAGCATGCCTTTTCAGTGGACCATGCTTACTTCCAAATCGCATACACATCTTCAAAAGTGGGCCAAACTTTATCATCATGCGCCAATAATGAGTCATAAAATTATGTTTTGGGATTAGGGGCCTGTCTGGATAAAGACTTTTGAACAAATTATGGTGATCTATAACCAACTGCTTTAAAAAGACAGCAAGTCCTTTGCTAACTACTGGGGCAAATACAATGCTACATATTTGTCTGAGGAGGAGAAACAACTTCTTTCCAATGATGACCCCGTTCACTTATAAAATCTCCTATTAGGAAAGGCAAAAAGAGTAATAGGCACCACATCTGACTGGCTGTTTGTTTTATGGGATTCTATAATGTTCTCAAGTTAAGGATGACACTAGGTTTGTTTTTCTCATTTGCAAAACCGTAAATAAAGCTTACTATTCATCCATTTAATTGCTGTAAGGTGAAAAGCTTCTCATCATAGATGAAATGTTGTAACATTAATTTTACGTCAAGTAGAGCCACACCCTCTAAAATGTCATGCATAATGTCTACACAAATGTTTTCGGTCACATGAAAGTACTCGAGTGAGTTTAAACAGGAACCCTCTTTTATACCAGTTAAAGTTTGATTGTTTAAGCATGACATGTTCATTATATTTAACCTGATTTCGAAACTCCTGGTGATCATCAAACACACATTGGGCAGCATGTTTGTCAGTTAGACAGAAATGACAAAATCTGTTGGCTGAACAGCTTTCTAAAGACCCTCCAAGAAAATGGCAAGCAAGATTATCTGTAGTGAAGAGGCAGACGGTACCATGGAGCAGAGAACTCTGACCCTCTATTTCAACCTCTATCCCTTCCGTTTCAAGAGACCAATGTCATCCAACAAAGGCTCTCATATTCTGCTAAAGCCATATCTCTCTGTCTATGGAATTAAAGAGTAGACAACGGTGAATGTTTGCAAGGGAGGAGTTAAATTCCACAGGCAAGTTTCTCAAGCAAAAGTAAATAGCCCCCATTTTGTGAATTTTAGTTTTTGAACCTGAAGGATTAGTTGTTTCCAAATCATCAAAATAAAGTTGGATTTGTAAGGCATTGGGATACCTGCTGCACAATGTGTGATGTGCGAACTGTGTGCCATCACAATAATCCCGCATTTTACCATCAACACTTTTGTTAGATTGCTTATAAAGTCTCTGCATCTTTTCACTTCCAATGATAAACTTTATAGTGTTAATAATGGAGATATACTGGCAAGTGTCTGCAGCTAGTACTTGAGTAAATTTCCCCTGCTTTCTAGCTGTGTCACCTCTGTAACACAAAAGATTTCTGTTGGCTTGACAAGTGAGTGTTTTTTTTTTTATATTTACACATTTTGTAGGGTGTATCCACCTCCGAAAACATGTTTAGTGCTGTGAGGGTTGTGCGGACATCCGTCTGGTAGAGGGCGCTGGAGAGCTGTGGTGGTGATGTAGCAACCTCTGACGAGGCACCCGAGTGTGAACAGGTGTGTTCAATTGGGTGATTAGTCAGAGGCTGCTATAAATGGATGTCTGTT
>JAVQIZ010186627.1:0-18753 GCA_036023535.2 Galaxias brevipinnis
GACAGAGAGAGAGAGAGAGAGAGAGAGAGAGAGAGAGAGAGAGAGAGAGAGAGAGAGAAATGCCAGAGATCAGGAAGGGACTTCAAAGGGCACGGTTATGTCTCAACTGCTGTGAGGAAGTAAACAAAGTGGTGACGCAGCCGTCCGTGTGCAGATTGCTGAGTTCTATTGACCGTTGCCTGGTCGTTAGGCTGGAATGTGCCCGGAGAGAAACAGCCTGTGTTAACACAAGCTCAGCCTCTCAGCAGGCATGCTGGATAGAGGTAGGAGTCCTGGTGCTGTTTCAGTTGGGTTTAGGATTTTTAAATTAGCCCTTTGACCTTAAAGGTAAATGACTTGACATGGACATCAACATATTCCCTTTTCTTGATCAACTAAGTGCCTCACCAGCCATGCATTTGACATACAGCTTTATTGTTTTTTTGGCAAGCCTTTTAAAAAGGCGTATAAAGTTGAACTGATATATATTTAAAAAAATATTTAAATGTGTTTAGCAAGCACACAAACATGTTAATCTTCTGCAGTAGTGAAATGCTAAATGCCAGAGGGAGACAGAAAAACATGGAGTGTTGTCAGTTGTGGTAAGGTCAAGGCTCTGTGGCTGAAGGTCTTGTCTTTCACAGCCTACTGTAAGTCCCGCAGACCCAGTGTGTAATACAGTGTGGGGTCGGACCAACATTTAACTACGATGGTATTTGGAAGTGCAACATTTTTGGAAACTCTGTGGTTACGCCAAGGTCTGGTGACCAAACTTGATACCTTGATTTAGAAGGCACACACACACTCACACACTTATTGATCCTATAGCTTAATATCTATTTATATACATATCTATATTTTTTAAATATATTTTTTATTTCACAAATAAAAAGTGAAGTTCACATATCCATGTCTATTGTACACATGTCTTATGACTGCCGGTAAAGCTTTTAAGACACTACATAAACACAGCCGGCGTAGGATTGGAGTTGACTCCAGCCCAGTCTTATCATGACCTGTTTTTAAATCCTGATATTCCAGGCTCTTTCCACTGCAGTATCGGTCTACATCTGCACAGCACAGGTCCACTTTTTGTCTTCAGTTCCAGCTATGATAGTTAACGGGTTTCTAGACCAGTTCAGCTAACTTCAGCTTAGCACTGTGCTGGTAACACAGCCTTTGGCAGGGAGGTGATCCTTAGCCCTTGGGTCTCTCTTCTGGAACCCTGGAGTCCATGCTACTTCCCAGGCTGCTCTGTGTCAGGGGTCGAATTGCGACCTCTGAACCCCAGCACGTCAGGAGGGATGTTCCTAGTCCATCAGGAGATAATAAATAATGAGGCAAGATAACACTGATCTGCCAGCTACAAACCCATCCCTCTCCATCGTCGACTGCCCTTGGAGTGTATCTTGTGTGTGTGTGTGTGTGTGTGTGTGTGTGTGTGTGTGTGTGTGTGTGTATGTGTGTGTTTGCTTGTTTGCTCAAGTGTTTAAAAGAAAATCAGGGAAACAATCTATAGGCCCGTTTTTGTCCTTGACTCTTTCTTTGAATAGATCCTCTACAAATCCTGCAGTACACTTTCGCCACACAGTCCATGAATCACCCCATGCGATCTGACCACGGCCCCCTCTTTCTCTCTCTCCCTCTTGTTTTTCGTCAAGGCTGGTCTTGACCTTGACGTCAGCGTTGCCGGCGGAACAACCTTGTTAATGTGAACAGCAGCCTGTCCTGGTGGGAAGCCCGGGCCGCTGGTCCCACCAGGCTACGGACCTTTAGGCACAAAAACAAACCGCTTGGCAGCAGCAGCGCTCCTACATAGCCTCTCTCCAGTGCAGCAGTGACCTACAGTCCCACCGTGTTAACACCGATCGTTCCGGTTAAAGTTGCACATGTTCCAGTGACTTCTGTGAACGAGCAGTCAGGCTGTTATGGACCCATCATTCTTCTCGGCTCTGTTCAGCGTGAAACTGCAATGCTACGCTGCCGGGGTCCCCATGTGAGCTACAGATACCTGTTGACCCATCGGTTTACAGCTTTCCGAGTTTGAGCGTACATGTTGGACATGTTGGTGATAAGAGTTTAGGGTTTCATATTGAAGAGCCAGACAAGATGTGGCCAACGAGGTGCCAGAAGAGGGTCACCGGAGAAGTCTCCTGCTCAGGCCCCAGCCAGGTCCCCTTGTGCTGAGGTAACAGGAGGCAGCAAGGCAGAGCTGCATGGTACGTACCACTGACGGACTATCATGAGGCAGCTCCACTGGTGATTGGGTTGCTAAGAAATGAGAGCGAGGAGAGCAACACGGGACGAATGGAGAGACAGAGGCAGGAGATAAGGAATGGAAGAAAGCGGTCAGGAAGTTGCATGTGGAAGAGGAGAATGGGTACACTGTTAAACTTTCCTTCCAAATGTACATAAAATTACTGAAGATAAAGTAGCCAACCAATAATAAAAAGCTCAACTTAAATTTCAAATAACTTACTGTACAATTTTATTGACAGTATATATCTATAATTGCCTCTGTTGGGAATTTGCAGCTTATTGTTGGCAAGTTTATTGCCAGTAAGTTAACAAATTTGCCTTTTCTGTGAATTTACAGCTGGTAGAAGGCAAATACATTGACAGTAAAACTGTCATATTCTCTGCTGTTGCCTCACACCAACTCATTGTCAGCTTTAATAGCCGTAATAAGCCGTAATAACTTCAAGATAGATCATTGGTTCGAAAATTATAACAATTTTGTTGCATCATTTGTTCACTTGCAGCTCAGTGCGAAACATTCATCAACAGACATGTCTCGACTAAGGTTCACAAAATAAATCAGAACACAAAGAACAATATGACATTTACAAGACTTTGTCATAACCAAACCAACAGCTATAAACTGTATTTATGGGGCAGCCAACAAGCATGGTGGTATTTAAAAACAACCTCCTTAGCAGTGCTTAGCAGGTGACAATACTTTGTGGAATTCTGCTATAAATTCTTTACTCCTCAAATTAATGTCATGCCAATTATCTTGCCAGTAGTTAACTGTTAAACACTTATCTGTAATTATATATTAGAGTTGTGTACCACCCATGATACAAATGTATATATAATTTTTTTTTAACTGGTCATTTGAACATTTGAATGTATCCCACTTCAAGCACAGCTGATTCAGGTAAACCCAATGGTCCGGTTTCCCGTACGGGGATTAAGCCAAGTCCTAGACTAAAAAACCTTTTCAATGGAGAATCTCCATTGACAGCTAGATTTAGTCTAGAACGAGACCTAATCCCTGTACATGAAACTGGGCCATTGATACATTGAACTGAATCTGAGATGTTTGCAGTGGAGTAGATCAAACATCTGGTGAGGGATCTAGAAATCTGTATTTCTCCAATCCACACCCTGAAAGTAATCAGAGTACTCTGAATTTCACAATGAAAAACTGCAAAATGATGAAATAGTATTACATTAATTTGCTGACAACATGTCGACTCACTAGCACATTCTGAAATTGCCAGGGTACATAGCATTTCATAGTAAAATACTGCAAAAATAGTTAGACATTAATTTAGAGCTCCTTTTATTGTCAGAATACAGATATTCACCAGCCAATCTGAAAGTACCAAAAGTGAATCGCATTTTACAGTAATTTTAGCAGTTACCTGTTATATTTGTTACAGTGTAACAAAAGAGGGAGCAAGAGAATCAAGGGGACAGTAAGGCCTCAGCCTGTGAGGCCCCAGCACTCATAGATGGGGAGAATGCTCATCACAGCCAGTCCAAATGGCCCCTGGAGCTGTGAAATATTTAAGGCCTAGCTGGCACCCTTCTCACATATCCAAAAAGAATCCCCAGTGCACCATAAGGCAACCACAAAAAAACAGACAATGCAATCAAAGCTCTGCCTGTAAAACAACCCAAGTTCAAAACGGGGAAAGCGGAACTAGAGGGACATTATTGTCTCTGTATAGGAGGGACATTGACAATGGCCGACGTGGTAGAAAAGGTAGTAGGTAACAAAAGGGCTTTTTAAAACTTCTTTTTTTGGGGAAGGTGAGGGGTGTGGGGTGGCGGGTAGGGTGGGGGGCACAGCAGTTAGCTGAACTTAACTGCCGAGTGAGGAAATGTAAAAGAGTTTATTGGTGTTTAAAAGGAGATAGGGTGAACGAGGGCCTATTGTTTCTGTCCCTGTGGAGAGCGGGGTGCCAGATTGTGTACAAGTCCACAAGCTTTGAAACACTGCGGTTTGGGACAAGCCCCCCAGGCTGTAAAAAACATGAAGGCCGACGCGGTTTTACTCCAACGTTAAAAGGAGCCGCCGCAAAGACCTGTTTACACAAAACTGCTTTTATTTCTATCCACCAAACTAGAAGTGATGGCATTATGAGTGTGCAAAAATTATATTGTTTCTCACTTCAAAGGCACTGGGGAAGGGGGTAAAAAATCTGCTTTAGGGAAATAAATTGCCCAGTCATAAATGTAAGCTTTAAGTACGCCAGTGAGAATACCGGTGGTGGGGCTTCTGAAGCCTTTGTTTATGAGTGGGCTTGTAAAAATAAAGCTGCTTAATATTTGGAATTCAAAGAAGTATGGAGCCGCGCAACATTGCTTGTAAATTGAATGGGCTATTTCCCTTAGAAAACTCCCCAAAGTGAGCAAAAGGAGTGACTCTGTGACCTCTCTCACAGTCGTGACCCACTTCACAGTGCAACACTGTACACCAGAGGCAGTGGGTAGCCATGGAAAATATACCCTGAGAGGGAAGTCCACTGCAGTCAGTTGTTGTCTCTAATGGAAAGACTCTCAAGACTGCATTTGAGTTTTTCCTGTGTGAAAGTGCAATAGGAAACGTTTTTGGTTGTTAATACAATGGAACTTGATGTATCAATCCTTGAATACATAAGATTCATATAATTCCTTTCACATACCTGCGTTCTCAGTTTTGGTGTTTCTATGGGCCCTTTGTTTGGTCATGCGGTTGTCAAGAAACTATTCAGCTGTTTAAAACATAGGGGTCAGATGCGACCAGAGCCCTAGGCCTGAGGTCTAATTATTTTATTTAAATTTATCGCATGACTCTCAAATGTGCTTCGAGCAAGGTCTCGTGTCTTCATTTGCAAACCCAGTGACTACTTCTTTACCTTACAAGGAGCCGAGACCAACAACTCTTCCACGTAGAGCCGGCACTGCTGTCTCACCAAGTCAGGCGTAACCCAAGCCAGGTGATGGCTGACATGTGCGGACATGTCCTGTCCGCGCTGGTTGAAATCCCCATGACCTCTTCAGAGAAAAACACGTGACTCATCTTCAAGTTCATGTGATAATGCACCCCATCTCGCCCCATTTGGCTACATGATGGAAAGGAAAGGAAGTCACAATGAAAATCATTACAAAGTGTTGTATCATTATAAATGACGCATCTCTGATTTAATTTGACCATCCCAATGAAATACTAAAGGTTGGTTGTTTCATTAATCTTGAGAGAGTGAGAGAAAATGAAAATGACATACTGCTGTCAAATGCACAAGCCGTTTCAGTTGGGTTAAAAGTGACAGAAAAAATATTTGCCATATCTTTCACGCTGGGAAACCCCTCATATGTGCATGACATACATTTTATCTCGACAGTTCCTTTGATTAAATCGGCTCTTCTCTTTCTGAAACCGTCACGTCCACAGGGTAGAGTGATGCCATCGGTATACATCCAGGTGTTTTCCAAGAACGAAAAGTGGCATCACTGATTTTGTGCGCATTCCCACTTTCTGATGAAAGCGCTGAAGTCAACCAGCACCAATACTGACATAAGATATTGTGGTGTATGAGGTCACTCTACAGTCGTGACACAATATTGCCTGGTCATCTTAGTCTTATGAGCCAACTTCAGGCAGGGCAGATGTTGTGTTTTATGAATAGGTATATATATATATATATATATAGGTGTATATATGTGTGTATCTCATGCGGTTAAAACCATAAAGACGATCAAACATTCTGTAGTTTAAGCTTTGAAATGACCGTAGATGGTAGACGCATGACGTCATGGCAGGACCATAAAAGTGCCACTGCAGAGTGTCAAATGGAACAGGCTTTTCTTTTCTCTGTACAGTGTATGCAGCTCAGTGAGTGTGATGGGTAATTTGCTAAAAGAAATTATCTGTTTGAAATCATATATTTATTTTCCACAATGGTAGCTATCCTGGCATGAAGAAAAATAGGTTGTTGTTTCAAATGGATCAGAAAGTTAGCTTAAAAATTGGTTTTTACAGAGGAGTGGAAATGACATGGCAATTGCAGCAAAAACATTTGCTTTGATGCATATTAAGGACAACATGGCATTGAATAATACACTACTGGAAATTCAGCAATTTGTGTAATAGTATTGTTCAGTATTTATTTGCATAATATGAAAAAGAGATACATGTTGTTCTCAGTTATTGACAATCCCATTGATTTATCAATTGTTCACTGTGGAGGATTGAACAATTAAACAAATTGATTTAGATGATCAATCTAAGCTGCCAGCCACTTGCCGAATGAACTGTTAAATTGTGAATGTCCGTTTTTCTTTCCTACAAATGTCCCTCACTATTTAAATAGAAATAATGTAACTGATAGCATGATTCCAGAAGGTTCACTCATACCTGGTAACAATTAAACAATCAGAAAGAACGTCTGCCAGAGGAAACCCGCTTGTGATTTTAGATTACAGTGAGAGATTGTGTTTCCGGGATCACTCTGTGGAGTGGCCTTCCCCACACGTGATCCTACGAAACAACCTCACGCCCCTTCCTTTTCTTAATGATTCTCATACTCCATTTGTTTCTCCATGCTTGATTTGGGTCACTTGCCAAACATCCATAGGCCTGAGATTTTGAATGGAGATCAGGGACTTTGAAGTCCTGTGAGAGAGTGGCTCTGTTGACTCATGCTAGCCACAGAGTTGTGGAGTTGACAGCAAGGCAGCAGGATGTTTGGCAGAACCAGGAAGGACGTCGGTGAAACTAATCAGCCCCTACCGCAGAGCCTGTAAGTGGGCTCACATAATAACCCAGGCACAGGATCACTCCTGCCCAATCCCAATGTCCAACGGAAGCAAAGGCCACTAATCAGGACTTAAGAGCACCCTATATAGCGTGAATAAATTCCTTCCAAAACCGTCCCCTCCTTAATAATTTACCAGAGATAAGATTTGAATGGCTTAATGTTGGCGCAATTAATCTGCCTAAGAGCCTTTCCCCGTGTTCAGACTGTGGCCAGTGTAGAGAGGGGATGATGCTGTAAGACTGCCACCCCTAACTTCTTAATTAGTCTCTATTGTGGTAGTGTGTGTGTGTGTGTGTGTGTGTGTGTGTGTGTGTGTGTGTTTGTGCGTGCGTGAGTGTGTGTGTATGTACGCGTAACTCTATAGTAAGTTAGTTGCATGACTTTTCACCGCAGCAAACTCGCCCCAAACTCAAAGTGAACTGCACTGGACTTCTGATCTAGCTGCTTGCTGATTGCTGGTGATGTGCGATTGAGAGCTGGAGCAATCAACCAAGATGCCAGTAATTATGTAATGTCAGAGGGTTGACAAGTAGATGGAGAAGAGAACCTATAAAACTGTGTGGGCTAACTTGAGAACAAACAACCCCCCCCCCCCACCACCACCACCACCACCACACACACACACACACACACACCCTCCCCCACATTCAGTGTGTTTCCGGCTATCTGAATTATAATCCCAATCCCAATCCCACCACATGTTCTTGTCCACTATGACAGGTCAACAACCATGCTGCAATCTGCTCCTCAAAATGGCTTTTTCCTGGAATCAAGTCCCTCATTATCTTCAACGAGGAAGGCGGGTGGTGGACTGAGCATGACCGGGGGATTCAGACCAGGATTAGCGGAGACGGCTGTCATTTGTAGAGAGGGAGCCTGGAAAAGAAACGGAAGTCTCTGACCATCATCCTCCTAATTTTAGACTGTTCGGGAGTTTCTAAAATGTATTATGAAACAACAGTGGCAGCTGTTTATGTTCCACAGACAAGGGTAAACTTTTTTCCCCTCAGTACATTCTGTCTGTGTTTTAGGAGCGGAGATATTTATGGAATTTCTGACTCGTTGTGAAATCACTGTCGGAGTACCAAAATATAGGCCGCAGTTGTATGTTTGTTTACGTGACATGCTGTCTGGTTTCTTTCAACACAATGGGTTTACCTCTGCTAATCCTCTTGTATCCACCAAGTCCAAAATTGGTTCATGACTCTAATGGGACATTGTATAATTATTTTATTGTGCGTTTGGCCTCTTTCCTGGTATTCATGCCTTATAATGTTTATTATACACACCATTACACTGGTGTATATACAGTATATATGTATGCTGCCAACATCAATGATCTACAAATATTTGTTTTTCAGATGGTTTCAGAATCATCCATTAAATTATTTTTTTTAAATGTTAATGGTCTGAGGGAATAATAATTCCAAAACACAGGTGACCACTGGATTTGTTAAATAAGACATAAGTGTCAATAAAGGACGTATGTATCTAAAATAGATGTATCTTAAAGTAAGTGATTGGCATGTCTGCTGTAGGTCTCCAAATAGGAGAGAGAAAGCGGTGAAAGCGTCAAACGGCTTGGCTTAAAGCTCTGTAGCACCAAGCCTGATAAATAAATAAGTAAGCAAAAGGAGACAAATCGCCCCTAAGCCAGGGCAAGACGTCTGCGAGAAGGCGCAAAGTGGGTCGGCTGTTGGCAGCGCTCTCACTTCCCTCACAAGGGTCAGTCTGGGCGTCGTATTAACGACTCCCACCCTCCAATGGCCCTGAGTGCATATGGGGGGCCACCCAGGTCATTTCCTATTGTTGTTGTTATGTTCAGGGTTTGGAATGCCTCCTGAATGGAATGCCATCTCCAAGCTGTGTGGATGTTTGCAGTGGACATTGTATTGATTTTCTGAGGAGTTTTTTTTTTCTCCTTTTCTTTCTCTCTCTTTGTCGAGCACCATACCTGACTCTTGGTCATGAATGACAGGGGGGATTAGAAAAAAAACCTCAATAATTAAGCGCCATTCTTTTTTTCCCTCCCTTTTCCAAATCTTTTAGTGCTCTGCCCTCGCAGGGAAATCCAAGCAGTTCTTAACGTCCCACCTGCAGAGAGAATAATATCTTAAATCCATATTAGTGCTCTTCCCAAAAGCTTTGGCCAACAGATGGTTTTCCAAATCCCAACCCCCCCAAACACGTCCAGTTCCATTCTGAGCAATGCCATGTGTTGGCAAGATTTTTGTTCAGAAAAAAAAAACAACAACAAATATCTGGCGAATTTATCCCAAATATTTGAACATCTTAAGCCTGTGATTGGCATAACAAGTGCCTTAGACAAAATTAGTTTGCGGCCTAAATTTGACATGTTATTTTATCCAAAACATGACATATTCCTATTCCTCTTCTACTCTGCCTTTATTGGAATAAGCGGATATTATGCTCTCAATGAGAGCAGATATGTAATAAAGAATATGTGATCAGACAACGACTGTTGCTAATTACACACAGTTTGACCCTACAAGCTCAGCAAGGATGACCATCTATTCTATCAAAGAACCTAGGTTATTTTAGGGCTAGGATTGTTCAAAACAGAAACCTTACATTGCATTTCTCAAGGCTCGTGAATGGCAGCGTTGACCTTCCGCAGGCCCGCTCCATCGCTGGCCACTGGCTTTCCGCAGGAGAGATAAGCGCTGTAGATTGCTCTGCCATAACCAATTAGTGGTCCTGACCCGACACTGGTCGGGAAGTCTCCCGCTGATGGCTTTTCTAGAGTTAGGTTATTAAGCCCCAACAGAAGTGGCCAGTTAATTGTAATCTGCGGGGGCCTCAACAACAGGTCCATTGTGGTGACCTGGGATGCCCCCCCACCCCCTCCCCACTTCCCTTAAAGCCCCCCCCCCCCCCAGACAACACGTTGTTAAAGCTGCTCGTCATGTTTCAAGTGGCCTCGGTCAGCTGTCATCGAGGAACGGCACCTAATCAAGCACAGACCTCTGGTTCAAAACAGTTTAGTTGCAACACTTTAACGTACTTGTGCTGCAGTTAATTTTTTTAATCTCTGTCAAAATTATGGGCCAGTCAAATATTGAGCATAGTTTTTAGATTTAAGAAATGTGTTCCACAACCAACTAATTTACCCTGGCTACTGTATATTCCCATGTGATTCTTATATAATGTGACGTTGTATTATTTGTTAAAACTTGCATCAGGAATGTTACCCTGTTTTGCCATGTTGATCCCATTCCATGGGGTCTCAGGGAATGTACGGAATGGTGGCAGTGCAACACAAACATGTGAAACCTAGCCATAAGTGGCATAATGATTGACACACTAAAGTCAATATTAAAGAGTGTTGAAGGCATTTCTTTCCTCAAGCCAACCCCGATGCTGAGTTGACATACCTGTCCAGAGTCTTCAACACAGATTACCATGATAATTTACCATTAAGTATTTAGTATTTTGCTGAACGTTTTCTCCTGAGTTTGTGCTTGGAGACATTTTTTAAAATTGTTTGTGTAGGTGTATGTTTTTGTTAGAAGGTGAAATATAACAAACAACATTAGGTTGCATTTTGTTGGCTACAGCAATCAAATCCTCCCAAAAAAGAAAAGGGTTGCACACTTCCCTTCTCGCAAAAGTGTTTATTTATATTAGGAATGTATTTGGGGGCTATCTGCCTTTATCAGAGAGTACCGACGTGATAAGATGTAATGTAAATCAACATCATTTGCATTGAGGTAACTGTGCAACTGCCTAATTGGTCTGATTTTTGTCTCTGTTTCAATATTTACACTTGTGATAACTGACTTGGGTCTATATGTTTTGATGTACATTAAGTTGTCATGGTTATACTAAAGTGTCTGTCTGTATCTCTCTCTCTCTCTCTCTCTCTCTCTCTCTCTCTGAAGTTTGGAGAATATATTACCTAATGGCCTGTACTTTCCAGCACACACAAATTTGATCCACTTCATCCCTGTCAGAAAAAAGACAAAACATATGCCATTCACTTACAGAAGACAGTGTGTGTGTCAAGTCGCTATGGTAGCGCGGGCCGTCCTCTGTAGCGGCGGAGGCGCTAACAGTTCTATCGCTAGCTGCGTTCCCACACCTGGAAGGGCACTGGGGGGCATAGACACCTTAGATGCCTATTGAGGAAGCGCCCTGTGTAGGGAAGGGAAGGCAGGCAGGCAGGCCGGGCCCCGCCCCTCTCAATAGGATCGGCTGCACTTCCCCTGACGATGGCTCAACAATGGGGGCCGCTATTCTCCACCAGGGCGGGGACCAAAGAGGGCTCATAAAGGGCCCTGTCAGGTTGACGTGAGCAATCAGAGCACAGGCCTTCATGAGAGTCGCTGTCCGAAAAAAAAAAAAAAAAGGAGGTCTCTCTTTATAGCTTGTCTCTCCCTCTCTTTTGGTATTATAATCTCACTGTTTTCCCGGTCTTTCAACTCGGCCCATCTCTCTCTCCTCTCCCCTCCCTCCTTTTTTCCCTCCCTCATGCTATTCTTCCCCTCCATTGTAAGGTTGGCAGACCCCTGTCTAACCTGCACTCTGATCGGACGTGTTCGAGACGGCGGTTGAATGGTGAGGCGGTACGATCAGAGCGCCTGCTATCCATCCTCGGCACTCCCGTTCCTGCTCCCCTCCATGGGTCCTTCGGTCCCTTTACTCAGCTCTGCCTGCAAGAGTAGAGAGCCGAAGAGGCCAACTGCATTATTTAGCGCATGACCTTCATATATCTTCATAGCTTTAAAACAAATAAGAGTGATAAGACTCACTTGCTGAATGCAATGTTTCCCGTTTATCACATATGTGTAGTTGGAGAAGTGTCAGAAGTGGTCAGAGAAGTGCTGTCAAGATAGCTCCAAATAGTTAATAGATAATAGATAACTATCAGATGAAAAGGGCTTCTGTGCCTTATACTTTAGAGGCTATTTTAGCGTGATTGCTTACAACAAGGGGTGTAAGAAAAAATCGATTCACTTGAATATCGCAATATTATGTTTAGCAATACTGTATCAATTCTGACAAACCAAGTTTCGATGTTTACTTAAGCGTATATATATGTGTGTGTGTGTGTATGTGTATGTGTGTGTGTGTATATATATATATATGTATATATATATATGTATATATATATATATGTATATATATATGTATATGTATATATATATATATATATATATTTATATATATATAAATATATGTATAACATATGTGTATATGTTTTCACTGTTATAGGCAAATGTTAATTCCTTTGCTCAGAATGCACATGCATTCCTTTGCTCAGAATGCACATGCAAGTAATGTTGGATGTTACCGGAAAACACCAATGCAGATTTCACAGTTTTTTTTCATAATATCGGTTCTTTATCCTATTACAGTAAAATGAGAATTGTTGCAATATATCTACAGTATCGCAATATATTGAATCCTATCCCCTGTATCGTGATAAGTATGGTATCGCCAGATTTTTACCGATACCTAGCCCTACTTATAACGCTCTATGCTTGTAAATTAACTAGCTGAGCTATCATAGTTAGGTTAAGTTTAACACACTGGCTGACTTTACCCAAGTGTAAAATTCGACCACAAGAAGGAATTCGCACAAATTGTTGTTGTACCGAGCAGTGGACAATACAATAATTCTTCTTTGCCCCCTAATTTCCCTAATTTATGTTGGCACATGCATTCCAAAGAACAAATCCACATGAGAAATCGTATTCTGATACAACGTTTTTGGTTTTACCCAATCCCATCATTGGGCATTCATTAATGCTACCTTGATTTACGCAGTCTAAATAAGACGGCAAATCGAATGGCAACAAGCAATGGATAAAGAAAAGGGTATTTTTTTATGGCAAGTTCAGCTGCAAAACCCTGCCAAATGGGTCTGTCGACAAGATCAAAGTTATTTGCAGGTAGGCCTATTGCCGAGTAAATTTAATTACTACCGCCGGAGAACATATCATCTTAAATTGCCTACCACAGCTAATGCAGACAGTCCCGTTATCCCCGAAATATCGCGCTTGCGAGCCTTTGTATTTCCCCATGTGAGGTTGGTTGGACACAATTACATTCTGGTTTTCTGAAGAAATGTGAGTGAGCTTTGATACTTAGTTAGCTGACTAATAAACACAGTATTTTTTGTCCGAACGCAGATTTTAAAGCGGGTTCGGCATGGACAATACAATAATTGTGAGCGTGAGTTCATTGTAAGCGTGAGTTCATTGGAACTAATGTTCAAGAATGTTCGGTGGTAGAGGGAAACTTGAGTTGTCAAGAGTGTTTATTTTTCAGATGGATTGTTTCCAAGCCATAAAATCGTCAAGAGATTAACTGATTTGAGTATATTGGTAAATGCTTGCTCTGTGTGGGTCCCTGGATTGTTTTAGTCTGTTTTGCGTTAATACTTAATAAAGGTTGGACCACACTGTGTAAGATACTTAGGCCTAGTCATACTCATATATTACTAAGTAATGTTAAATTTTGCAGGCTTGAGTTTACCATGTCGCGATCTCAGCATATTTTTATGCTAAATGCAGGAGCCTACCGATAAGGGTGTCTGTCTTGTGTAGTTATAACCAAAAAATTAATACATTTGCATAAAGCAAGTATATTCTGGTCTCTCCTATGTAACTGTATCAAAACCGTGAACGATGTTCCATTTATGGTACATTTTGAACAGGTAAAACATTTGCGATTAATTTGCGATGGCTTGATCCAATGCGAATTTGCTAAGTATTTGGCGCTGGAACAAAATCCATGCTTTTTTCGATGATTGCAATAAAACTCCATATGGCGCAAGGTCCATTAAAACATTTGTATTGCCTTCAATCAACACTCGGCCATGTTGCCTAACACTATAAAAAAGAAAAGATTAATTTACAGTTATGGTCACACTTATTTTAAGAAAAACGTAACAGAGCTAGTGATGGATTTACGAAGGGGCGCCTGGGAAGGGTTGGGGGTAAAATAAATGTCTCCTCAGGTCTGGGGGAGAAGTGGAAAAGAGCTATGAATGCTACCCCAGTTTTATTTTCGCATTATTTCATTATGCCTGTCTCATGTAAAACTAAAAAAGGACAGCGTAGGGCAGCTTGTAAACAGCGTGTCATTTCTTTCTGCTACCACCAACAGGGCCTCTAATGAAGACTGTGAATGTTGTGGAGTTCTCCCAGTGGCACCGTCATAAAAGTTACAAGTATTTTTTCCCCTCCTGTGTTTATTAGGTTGAAACAAGCGCTGATTCATTTTGATCCCCTGATAAATGCCATAAATAGGGACAATTTGAGCTTTGTACCAGCTTTGGTTGGCAGACTTGTTTCGATGACGGTATGCTTCTATAAGGAGAACGCAACAACAGATCTAAGTATACACTTTCAGGGCCCTTTTTAAATTGTCCTGATGATTTGATTTTGGGCTATGTGTGAGAAATTCCATCATTTAACTTTCCATAGACTACGCTTCATTAAGCCATGATTTCAATATTCCCCTTTTCCATCAGTGTCTACATTCATGAGTGGAATCTACACACTTGAGATTGATACCTTTAAGGGTCTGTTATTAGCACTCTGTTTTCCATGCCTAAGAAACGTTTAAATTGTGTCATATAAGGTTACTGGTTTTACCTGATTTTTTTATGTTTACAGTCATTATCCACATAACCAATTTTTCTGTCAGAATACTGTAGTATTAAGTTGCAATGTGTTCTTACTTTGCTGCAAGACAGAACAAGATCACGGTAGTACAGGCAATGATAATAAGAATATAATCCTCTGCAAAGTAGTTCAAGGATCATGCTCTTCTTACTTCAGGGCATTTTGTTACAAATTATTGTACCAAACAAAGATATCAGTTTTACACATTTGCTAAAACCGAATTAATCTCAAGTCAGTGTTATTTACTATAAAATGTGGGAAATTCTGTATGTCATGTATCTCGGTAAAAACTGGTGGCTCTGATTTGATGTGTGGTGGAAGGATAAACAGAAGCATTGTCACAGTTTGTTTTATGTGGTATTACAGAGTAATTATAGATTACCCTTCCCCCATTTTGCCTAATCCTTCTGCAATGCTCCAGCACAAACCCCCAATTATTTGGTCAAGACTTGTGACTGCTAAATATGGATTCATTTGGACCTCCAACTAGAAACAGGATGGATCCTACTCTTACATTTAAGAGCAGCATATATTTTCACACAACCAATGTTTCAATTTAAGAGGGATTTGATTAGAAGTGTGAGGTTTAACAGGTTTTTAAGTATGTGTGTTCTGTTGGCATGTATTTGAAAATATATGAAATGAGTATGATGAGGATTTTAATGTATACATGATGGGCACTATTATTGCTCAAATGGAGAGCATTGATTTGCTCCTCTCTTTGGAGTAACATATAATAAGCAGGTCAAATCATCCACGACCCCGAGCGACAGATTGTTTTTTATCTGGGAATTATTGAGCATGTGCAAATTCTATTAGGACACACAGTATCATTGCATGCTCATTGTCTGTGCTGACATGGGCCATTTGGATCCTGTTAGGAGTTGTTTTATGGTGCGGGGTGACACAGTGTCCTAAGTATCAGGTAAACTAACATAGTTAATCAGGAATTACTACAATATGGTCACGGTTGGTGCCATTTTTCAAATTTGATATTTATTTTATTAGACACAAGCAAATAAGCTAAATCCTACTCTTACAAACCATATTGACACAAACAGTACTTAGTGTGACCAACCTTGGCAGATGTACGTAGTTAATGGCCGTGCAGCGGCCACCTGCAAAAGTGTTGCTTTGACTAAGCCCTGTGTATCTCATAGACTCATACCAAAAACAAGGTCTCGTCTCTCTGCATTTGAGCGCGTCTCTAACCCCTGGACGAGTCTAGCACTCATTGACCTGGGAGATACAGACAAGCGTTTTATCACTGGGTTTTGCATTTGTGTATCTGTTGGAAGATACAAGGTAATTGTACTAATCCGTGAGAGTCCGTGCTGGCAGTCTGCCTCGATTTCTCCTGCGTCACAAGGCTGGGATTCAGAGAAGATAAAGGCTGGGCTGGGAGTTTATGTGACATAGTTTGGTGTTGAGGGGAGGGCACTGAGTCAGGTGGGAGACGAGACCGTTGGTGTTGTAGGGGGGCGATACAAAGGAGGGGAGAACAAAAGTTGTCTAAGATGTTTGCCCGACTTGAAAGGTGTTTTATATGCCCTGGTGATAAAATCAAAGTGAGGACATGGGTTGGGGTGGCGGGGGGCGTGGGGGGGTGGGGGTACCCTGCATGTGCTGCACACCTGTACACTTCTCCTGGCTGTGTGTTGACCGTTTGAAGTTAAGGCGTGTTTGAAGAAGATAAGACCAGTTGTACTCCAACTATAAAATGCAATATAAAATTACTGAAGTTATTTTGTTAAGTGTATATACCTGAACAGCCTGGCGTGTGAGGTGACAGACATCTCTACGTAACACAGACCTCATCGCACGTTCGTTGCTCGATCTCAACGTTTCAGAAACGGGCTGATGGTCAGTTCGTGCTGCAAATAAGGCAAAAGGGGGGTGCGGTGGCAAACAGGATTGACCTCAGCGACCCAGCTGACCCCTTTGGCCCATGTCCCCTTTATAAGTGTTGCCCTCCGTGGTGGTAACAGAATGGTCAAACATTATGTCAAGGGCAATTAAGGTCTGAACGCTCCTGACCCTGATATAATCCCTTTTGAAAGGGGCTCCAACTGTTTGCCGTGTTTAACAATGACTGCTGTACTAGAAGCTCTGCTGGTTGGGTACGAGCGATTTACAGGCCCCGGATTTTATTAACTGCATAAAGGCTCCTTCCCCAAAAGCTCACAGACAACAGGTTGAAACTTTGAGGAGTGGTTGAGTCTCAAGCGAAGGGAAACTTCAAAGCTTTAAATCCATTCCAAAGCGTTCCGGCCTACCATTAGATTTCAATCGGATGTGATCTGGTTGTGATCATACAGAACAGCAAGATTGGCCAGTTGACCTTTGGCTGTGTTGGCCAATCCAGGACAGCGGTTTTATTCAGCCTTAAATATAGACTTAACAGCAGGCATTATCTGCGACAAAACAAGTGTGTCCATCCATCACACCACAGCTTGAGAATGTTATTGCGTGAGCAACTTCAAGTCCACCCCCGCCCTTTGTCCAAATCTGCCCTACACCCGAGCATTGGGCATTGACCGTGCCTGGCCTTCTGCGGCCTCCTATCTAACACTTTGCTCACGCAATAACATTCTCAACTCCTCCGTGCACACACAATGCCCCGCCTTTGCAACCTCCCCCATCTCTCCCCATCCTTCCATTGGGGGTCCCGAGTGACAGCCTGGCCCCTTGCATGTCCACTAACGGTCACTTTAATGCGCTGGAGGTCAGCGGATTAGTCTACAGGGGTCACCCTTCCAGTGCCCAGAGTTTTTAATATGAACCCCACAAAGAGGTCAGTGTCCCAAGGCGGTAGAGGGTGGCTGCATGCTTTGCTCCCTGGGCCTCAATATGTGTCCCCCCTCCCCTTCAGATCCTTGTTACCCAGCTCCCCTGCCCCTCCCTCAGTGAATACAGGGCAGACACCCCCCCTCCCCATTCCTCCTTTATCTCCGGGGGAAGCGCAAGTCACGCAGAACCCACGAGTGAACATGCAGAGTGTGACCTCATGGGATTAGGCTGCAGAGCGATAAGGGCCAGGGTGCCTCCGAAGGAGCCAGCGCCACTTTCTGGGTTCCCCTCCCTTCCACACCCCATCCCCACTATCACCACTAACCCCTCTAACGTTAATAAATCACATTCTATTAACACAATCACATTCATATATTATTTTACCAGGGGCTTGACTTCCTCCATTTAATTAATTCTGTTTGATAAACGAACGACTTTGCATGCAGGGTTAGGTTACGTTTTAAGGATAGTCTCTTTATAGTCATGGTTCCCCACCAAACGCTCTCCTGAGGTCTTGTGGACGGTGAACGTCTTCTGTTCTTTCATTTCTGCGAATATACCTGACATTCATCAAGGGGAGAAGCACAAACAGTAAACACACATTTGTCTACATCAAAGTTGGTATTCATAAGAAAACTACTGGCCATGCTTCAGCTCTAGTATCAAGGGATATTCCACATCAGGCAGATGGCTGGGTTTCACACTGTGATGAGTTTGGCAAGCTGGGATACATCAGAAGCTCAAATGACACTATGCAAGGATTTGATATGGATAAGAGATCAAAGATGATACAATTATGATCTAATTACACCAGATCTGGCAATTTTGTTGTTGAATCATTGACTGTCCTGAGAAATGTGAGCGTGTGTGTGTGTCATAGTTCTCTAGTGAGAGGCTCTTAGATGTGGCGAGGCCGCCTTTTGAAGTCATGAAACAAGGAATAGGAGAGGACACGTCAATGAATGCCATAAAAAAGAGACTCATCCTAACATTAAGCTTAGCAGTGAATCTATCTGTTATGCCTCTGGCAGCCAATCAGTATTTTTTTCTCCAGATGTATTATTCTTCGGTCTTAATTATTTGTATTTATTAATTTGAGTATTTTTGTTCATTTTACATTCAGACAGTGTGATCGAGGACTGAAGGAGTCTTGGCATAATCTTTGCGCAGCATTTTCAAAGTGGGAGTTTTTTTTTGGGGGGGGGGGGGGGGGGCTGTGCAAGGAGCAGCACAATGAAAACCCTGTGTAAAACCTTGTTTGCCCACCTTGGGCGTAGGAGGGTTGCGGGGTTCAGTTA
>JAVQIZ010186647.1:0-12495 GCA_036023535.2 Galaxias brevipinnis
CCCCCCCCCCCCCCCCCCCCCCACACCCGACCCCCCCGCACCACCGAGGCCGGGGGGGGGGGGGGGGCACCGAATCGAGGAGAGAACGAGGCGGAGGGAGACAGACAGGGCTGGAAGGAGAAAATGAAAGTCTGGAAAGGGGTGTGTGGTGTTGCCAAAGACAAACGGAGGTGAGAGAGAGAGAGAGAGAGAGAGAAAGAGAGAGAGAGAGAGAGAGAGAGAGAGAGAGGAGACTGGTGCAGGGAGCAGGTGAGAGAAGAGGGAGCTGCGACATGAAATTTCGGATGGAGAGGGGTCACGGGGGAGGAAACTGTTAGGAGATGAGCGCGACGAAAGGTCAAAGAGAGAGCGTAGTGCTCGGCGACCTTCGTCTATGAGTTGCCGACTGCCTTATCGAGATCCACGGGCATGCATTCAGCTCCGGACGCTTTTCAGTAGCTTGTGGGCCTACTACCTTAAGGGAGGCCTATCGTTCAACTCTTAGAGGGGCTCTTAAACTGAAATAAAAGGCCTTTTCATTGTACTTTAATTTGGCTAAAACACTATTGGCAATGTCACCGTTACGGAATGTAACTTTTTTTTAAGCTACGATTGTTAACACTTTACAGTACATTTCCTCTCCGCATTTGTGTGGTGAACTGCGGCACTGCTGAAATACGACCTAAAAACTGTTACCTAAAACGATTAGTTACCTCAAGTGTACGCTGTATTTTTTTATGAATCCAAATTACTTCTACAGTGTCTGGTTTATTTATAGGTGGATAAACCTCTGCTATCATCGAAAAATTACTCTCTTTAGTTATTTCTTTGGAGTTTATTTTCATACTCACACCACTCATTCACACACACACACCTTGTGCACTAACACACACCCACACACATACCAAGCACACACCCATTTTGTTTAGGACCTCACATATGAATTTTGCCCCTGCAGAAATAGGTCTAAATCTGGGCTGTTATAAATGCCGGTCAGACATCAGACCCACGGGAGGTCTCCTGCAAGGTGGTCAGTCCAGACACACAGAGGACGCCTCCTCCTGAATCACCAAGTAGGGATTGAAACCCCCGGGGTCTGTGGGGACAGTAAGGATACACAGCACACAAGGGACAAACAGAGCCTTTTGCCTCTCACAATATCACCCAGGGTTATTCGGAGTGGTTTGGGTGTGCTCTAAATCTTTAAAGCCACAATAGGCAACTTTTTTATATTTAACGGATTATCAATACATTTCTTCTGATTGCACATTGTAATGTCTATGGGAGAATGAAAAAATCGCGGTTCAGATCAGTCCTCTTGAAGTCTCAATATTTAACACTCATTTTGTCTGCCACCGCGCAGGATCTCCCGCAAAACTGTAACAAATTGATTTATGGCCACTAAATCAAGAAGAGATGCCCATACTTGGAGTTTAGTCTTTGATCATGCTAGCAATATGCTGTGACCACGAGTTTACTGCATGTCTTCTTTGTGACGGCCATGGAAAATAATTACACTAAGCAAACATTAGGAGTCGCTAAAATCACCTCCTACAAATAAACTGCCTCTAGTAACTTTAAGAATATTCAAAGCGCGGCTGGACGCGTGATGGCGTGTTTCACGCTTGCTTTGAATAGGACAGCCTTTGTGTTGAGCACAGCGGCATGGGCCAAGCGGTTCACCAAAGGTTGAGACAATGGCTCCCAAAAACCAGCTCAACGTTCCACATAGCTACCGGTTCCTGTGCGGTCTTTTCCGTGCTGAAGGAGACAGAACTGCAGACGGAGCAGACCAGAGGATTTGTGCAAACACGGAGAGCCAACCTATAGGCTACACTTCCTCTGCAGCTCCTCAGCCAGCAGTAGGGGCCCGCTGTCAAATTAATTAGGTCCCAGAGAGATTCCAATCTGACGGCACCAGGCCGAGCCCGTATGCGTCACGCAGCGCTAGTCCGCCTGCCTGCCTGCCTGCCTGCCTGCCTGCTTGCCTGCCTGGCTCAGAAGGCAGCCAGGCAGATACAGAGTCTGGGGGGAAAAGGCAGAGGAAGCCCTGATGCTGCGTCTGCCTCGGGTCTGTTGGGCGGATGTGAAGCAGGAGCCCCCTACAGTGTCTTTGGAACGGTCGCTCCTTCAGAACCCCCCCCACACCCTCTTCTTCTCTCGCAGGGAAACGCACACGTTTTATGTACAAACGTACTCACAGGCGTTTTACAAACGCACGCATATAGTCAGAAATGATACGTCTGTACACAGAGATACATACACACATGCCTGCGCGCACACACACACACGCTCACACACACATGCACAAACGCACACGTACAGACGGCGGAAGCACACAGCCCGCGTCTGGCCCCAGCCTCAACAGGGAGAGATATGGGAGGAATTTCTTCAGCCCTGGTGTGTGTGTGTGTGTGCGTGCCGGCTTGCTTGCATTCTCAGATGAGTCAGAGCGGAGGGTCTTTTTGTTCTTGTGCCTAAGACGCTGCCTCGATTCAAGTACGACGAACGGACTCCACAGGAAACGCCGGTCGGAAAACTCCTGCAAACACAAGGCAGCGCGCTTCCATTCGGAATAAAACAAGCGAGAGAAAGGGAATAGTTTCACCCGGAGGCCAAGGACACGTGGGAAGAGACACCTGGATGTGTCAACTCTGAAAGAACTGAGGAGGAGAGTCAGGGCTGTGTCAACTCTATGAGGAATGAGGAGGAGAGTCAGGGCTGTGTCAACTCTATGAGGGCTGAGGAGAGTCAGGGCTGTGTCAACTCTATGAGGGCTGAGGACAGTCAGGGTTGTGTCAACTCTATGAGGGCTGAGGAGAGTCAGGGTTGTGTCAACTCTGTGAGGGCTGAGGAGGAGAGTCAGGGCTGTGTCAACTCTGTGAGGGCTGAGGAGAGTCGGGGTCAGGGGATGTGTGAACTACTCACTGCCCCTCTCCTTTACCTTTGTGAGTGGGAGAACTGGGATTATCTATATATGTAGTTGTTTTTTATGGTTCGAGGCGACACTCCCGGAATGTGCTGAGGGAAGCCTGGTAGAGAGGTTTTCCTTCGACTGAGACACACAGGATCCATAGCCCCCTACCTACCTGTGGACCCAAGCCTAGCGAGAGAGAGGGCCATGCCACGCTGGCACACTGCCCTCCTCCGAGATGGCCCATGCCCACTTCCTCCCAAAAAAGCCACTGGCCTGCCTGGCCCCACAAGACCCAGTGCCCGCTCGGCGGTTCACGCAGAGCCCGCTCGGCGCGGCGCAGTCGTTTTATCTTCAGAGGGAAGCACCTCAAACCGTCTGCGAGGGCCACCGAAGGGTGCCAAGCTGAGCAGATGGCGGTGAGCACACTGCGGAAGCGTGTGTCACATCAGCGCTTGCCCCCCCCCCCCCCCTCTCTCTCGGCTATCTGCTCTCTTTATCGCAACACATATGTAAGGTGCGAAACGACGATGGAAACGAATCGGGAGAGAGTTTCGCCGAAGAGGCACCGTGCGGCAAAGCCTGCACAGCAATATGGTGGAAAGCCTCCCCAATGTGTTTGACTTGAAGAGTGGTCGACATGTTTGGGTCTGGCAAAGGGGTGCGTTTAGTTCGTGGTTTTTTTTGGTCACTGTTGTGGGGTGGTAGTCTGGAATGCGGCGTCGAAACTGTACACAACGCTCTCCGGAGTAATCTAAAAAATCGATGAATAAACTCTCACCAAAACGGTAAAGATGCATGTGAGTCAAGCTGTTAATTCTATCCTTATCAGTGTGTCTGCTTGGGCCGCGTACACTGCCCCCTCTGTGTGGTGCATGTCCCTGTGGCAGAGTGGAGGGAGGGAGCTGGAGTGGAGGGAGGCAAGAATAGAAAAATAGACGGATGGAGAGAGAGAGGGGGGGGGGGTGATAGGGAGGGAGGGAGGGAGCTAGTCAGATAACACGTAGCCTGCCTGCCTGCCTGCCTGCCTGCCTGCCCACAGCGGAGCAGCCTGAGGATCAGGGGTCATTCACCCTCCACCGATTCATCACACAGCCCACAGAGCTCCCAGCTCCTCTGTCACCTTGACAACACAGCCCGCAGCCCACAGCTACATGCCCTGGCTAGAACCCTCACTATTGATTTAGAGTCTGCACTCTTTCTCCTCTCCTCTCCTCGCCATGCTGCTCTCTCCTGCACTCTCTTTGTCTTCGTCAGTATGGGCAATGATGTGTTATGGGGTTTATCTGGAATGTATTTTGAAATGTACGATTAACATATGCATTCATAAAGGATGTGGTTGCATGAAGAAGTATCTTCGTACGTGTGGGTGGACATTGATTTATATCCAGTGTATGCCTGCGTGTGCTGTACCTTAGGAACATCTAATTTCAAAAGAGACAGGCAGTGTCAAAGGCTGAATGGGCCTGCCTGCCTGCCTGCCTGTCTGTCTGTCTGTCTCTGCCTGTCTGCCTGCCTGCCTGCCTGCTTGCCTGCCTGTCTGTCTGTCTGTGTCTGTCTGTGTGTCGACAGGGGCTGAGGTGTAGTGTGGGCCTGGCAGCTGGCCAGCTCCAGAATCGGGGGTGGCACGGCAGGGGGCGGTGGGGGAGGTGGGGGCTGAGTGGCACTGCCAACTGAGGGCACTGCGGCATTTCAAATGGAGCGCTGTACATGGAAGAGTGGGACGGCCTCAAATGAGATGCCGTCTCCTGTTTAGTTTGTTAGTTAGGGGGGGTAGTGATGCCATGAATGGATTTGTGACACACAAGCACACACACACGCACAAACAGGGGCGTCGTGGGGGGGGGGTCAGGATGATTCTAAGGGACTGTGATTGATAGGACCCTGACAAATTTATATTATATATATGTATTAGTATAATATCATAGAATATTAGGTACATTTTATTTACAATGTACTAATAAAACGAACAGAAAAAAGACATCCAGAGCCTGTCTGTATTGTCCCTTCCCACCTATTTACATGAAATGGTTCAGTCCTGCTTGCCCTGAAACCAGGCGCGACGACGAGTTTGAGTGTCGCGCATTATGTCTCAGTTTAAATAAAAGTCTGGCTACTGAAAACAAAAATAAAGACAGGCGAGAGAAAAGTATGACATTAGTATGACAGTGTGTCACCCAATTCTTCAGAAAGAAAGGTGGGTGTAGTTCGTGAGTGGTGGGAATAAACCAGTTAGCTAAGTTCATAGAGAAACAGGCAACTTTTTCTCCCCGAACATAGTTACTTAATCTTCACAGAAATTGTGAATGTTTACATTTGACTCCTCTTTTAGCAGACATTAATCAGTGCAGGCAAACCAGCCCTAGTAACAACTGAGGAAGGAGGTGAGCAGCATTGTGTTGATTGTCAGTTGGCATAATTACAGGGGGTCCTTGGGATTTATATTATTATTAAGAAAACATTTGTAATTATTAAATCCTTTTCAATGATAAGAAATCAAACACTAATTACTTTTCCACATAATGTTCATTATATGAAACAAAAACAGCCTATAGTCTGTACTGGATGCTGGACAGTTTGAAGCCTTGAGTGACTCAGTCTGTATAAGACTGTGACAACCAATGTTACAATAAAGGCATATGGCCAAAGTGTTTTATTTTCACACTCACAGCTAATATTTTACAGTAAGTATTGGATTACAACAGAGCTACATGCCTGCAAAGGTAGTTATTTAAAGCTTTGAATCGGTCCATTGGGGTCCGGAGGTGTGGTTACAGCAATTGCACAGTTGGCGTGGCCTTGGGTGGTGGGGCCCAATGTGATATCTTTTCATGGGGCCCAAAATCCCTGGCGGCGCCCCTGCATAAATGCTGTACATACATGCTCTCACAAGCACTCGTGGACACATCTAAAATAAATGTGTGCTCTACACGCAGATGCACGTACACATACACACACTTACACACACACACACACACACACACACACACCTACTATCACAAGTGTGCGCCTCTCCACACATCATATCCTTTTGTGTCTCCCTCTGTACTGTACAGTGTTTGCGGCTTCCCTTCCCTTGTGTTATCACCAACTTCTGAAGCCCACGTTACTTTCAGGCAGGGCTTAAAAGCCACTTATTAGCATAATTTAATTTCACTCACTGTGAAGTCTGCCTACCTGGCCTGCCTCTTTCCTTTACCAATTTCCCCTTCTTGCCTCTCTCTCTCCTTCGCTCTCTCTCTCCCTCCCTCTCTTTCTCTGTCTCCTTCCAGTGAAGGCATAATCAGATTATAATGCCAGACGTCTCCCCTCGCTGAGTAGAGCTCCTCATTAACGTTTTGGATCCTGTCACGTCCACTGACTCCTGCTGTAGTGAAACCCCACTGTTCTTCACATGTTAACCTCATCCTCTCTTTTTTTGTATGTGGTATTGCGATTAACTGAGACGTTCACACCCATAGACGCCCATGCGATCTTAAGACGAGGGGGGGGGGGGGAGCAGAAACCAAACCAGAGCAGGTATGGGAAAAATATGCAGGTCAATAGCTCCACTACCACTGAGGAGGAAGCGGGCCCTTTTTGCCATGCACGCGATCAGGGCCCGTGTTTGTCAAGGGGTCAATGAAGACCCTGTTTCCCTCGCGCTGCCGTCGATTTTATTGGTCTGCGCCAGGCGAAACATATTTCTGCGGGTAAATGGTAATTCCGGCCTATCGACTTGGACCCGGCCGCACTCGGTGGGAGTCACGGAGGGGGGGGGGTCGCGGGGGTTCCTGTGGGGGCCGACAGGAGAGGATCTACGCTAATCCATGCCCTTGAGTCGCGACCTTTCCCTCTTTTCGAAAGAGCGTTCGCAGGCCGTCTACGGCGTGGCAGGGCTGGAGCTCCAGCCGTCTGGGCGTTCTCTGGGCTCCCCTGTGACTGAGTGGAGTTCATGGATCTTTATTAAATGTTAATCAACCTCCTACGGTCTCTCACTTTTTCCTCTCTGCGTTTTTTCTCTCTCCCTCCTGCCCTCTCTCTCGGTTTCTTAATTCGCCTTGTGTTAACTTCTAATTTGCTCTGCATCTGCGGTGCTCGTTCCCGCTCCACTTGAAGACGTGTCGACGGTCGGCCGCAGCGCTGACTTCTCGTCGGGTCTGCCCGTGCCTTTGCAGTGTTGAAGGAACCATAAGAGATGCACTGACTGTTTGAGTTTCTACACAAAGACGTCGCCACATGTCACAGGACGTGACCCCAAGGTCACAAGCTGACCCTTACATTGTGTGACGTCACGGTGGGTTACACCACTGCTGTGCCCCGCGGAACACACAGCAGTGGTTACACACACACTCACACACACACACGCACACGCACACACACACACACATACGCACACACAGACACACACAGCTCATCCGCTGTCATTTTCCGAGTGCCTGATCTTTATGTTCCCTGTTACCTGCCTTTCCTTAGCAGCCCCTGCACCACGTCTCCCTTGCCTCCCTATGCCTGGTTGGCGTGGCTGTGTTACGCCCACTGCACCTGTGCCTTTAAATGTGCCTGTGAGTGAGTGCTGCTGTTCAGATCAGAGGTGCTGTCGCCATGGGACTCGGCAGATTGATTGATGGCAGCCGTATTTACACCATCAGGCTCCCTGCGAGGAGCCAAAATGGCTGCCTATTTCTACAGAGACCGCCGACGCCCCCCCGCGGAGCCAGGAGAATAAAGGCATGCTGTCTCGCAAAAAAGAAATTAGAGAGAGATGGACTAGAGAGAGAGAGAGGGAGAGAGAAAAGGATGGAGGGAGAACAAGAGAGAAATGAACAAAGAGCGCCACGGCACTCCATTCATATTCCTTACTGTAGGGTGCACTCATGTGAAGTTGAGTGGTTGTCCATAAGCCAATACCAATGATGGATGGTCGAGTGAACAGTCGCGGAGGAGAAGGTGCTAGTGAGTTCTATTCAGTGAGGGGCACTATCCCCAAAACCCTCATTGATTTCCTCCTCCTAACAGAGGGAGCGAGAGAGAGAGAGAGAGGGTTGATTGTCCTATTCTCTGGTTTTGTCTTCTCTGCCGACGGTGACCTTACATCCAATGGCATTCACAGTCAGTGTGTGTGTACGCGTGAGTGTGTGTGTGGATGTTTGTGTGTTTGTGTCCACGCGGGTGTGTGTGTGTGGATGTTTGTGTGTTTGTGTCCACGCGGGTGTGTGTGTGCCTCAGAGGACGGGTGTACATTTGTTAGAGCTGTGTTGAGCTTGTTATGGACAGGGTTCCGTCTAATCACTGCTAAGGGTAGACACCGAGTGCCAAGCCATCGCCTGTCTTGGTTCCACGGTGGTGTGGTGAAAACACACAGACAGGCCATCAACAGGCCGTGTCACTTTTTGGCCACGGCGCCGCAAGCGTGTCTGATTTGAAAATATGTGACCCACGAGTTAGAGACTAACTTTTCGACCAAAACAAACAACCGTTTACCGACCCTGGCCGTAGACTTTTGCAAGTAGCCGTGCGGGAGAGAGAGAAATGGAGAGAGAGAAAGAGAGAGAGAGAGAGCGTGCGAGAGAGAGAGGAGGGGAGACGAGAAGTGACCTATATAGCACAGCTCCCTCGCCTCAGCTGTCTTTTGCATTTCAAGGGACGATGAATAATTTACTCGCCTCATCCCCCCCACCCCCCCTCACCCCCCAACATGACAGCAGGCCTCGATAAAATTAAAGAACCTAACGAGCACCGGTGACAATCGACGGGGCTCCGCATTTCAAAAGGGGGGCGGGGGGGATGGGGGGCGCACGGGGATCTGAGTGCCGCGGGCGACCCCCAGAAGGTGCCACAGGTGATGCCTCACCCACCACCCCACCCCACCCCACCCCTCCAGCCGAGCGCGGGGACCCGCTCGGAAAGCCGTCGGGAGGAGAGGGAGAGAGAGAGAGAGAGAGAGAGAGAGAGAGAGAGAGAGAGAGAGAGAGAGAAAGAGAGAGAGAGAGAGAGAAAGAGAGGGCGTGCGGGGCTGCTCCTTGGTATTCCGCTCCATGCTCCGCCATAGATCTTCCTTTAGCAGGCTCCAGCATGGCTGAGCGGGTCCCACTAAGCCCAGAGGAGTGCTGTGCACCATACTGAAGAGAAAGAGAGAGAGCGAGAGAGAGAGAGAGATAGAGAGAGAGAGAGAGAGAGAGAGAGAGAGAGAGCGGAGGGGCCTGGCGCACCCATTCTGTTCCTCTAGTGTAGCAAAGAGCCTCGGCCGGCTTCTGTTTGGTTCTCTGCTCAAGGTCCAGGGTAACTTTGACTAAACTCGGGTGTGTTGTGTGTGTGTGTGTGTGTGGGGGGGGGTACAGTGTTGGGGTTGAGGATCCAGCGATGGTGAAACACCTCGCGCTGTGTGCCGTGGTACACCCGAGGACGAGCATGTGGACGGACACTGACGCAAACGCTTTCGCAAACAGTGACAAGGAAGAGGGTGGGGGGGGCACACACCCCCGCAAAATCACCACACACACATACACACACACACACACACACACACACACACCCAGGGGACACTCAAACGGACACACACACACACACACACGCCCGCGCGCACCCAAACCCTCATTCAGGCGCGCCATGGTTTCACAGTGGGGAGATGTGCGGCGGTGTGTAATGGTTTTATCAGGGCGAGAGCAGACACACAAGTGCACTCGTGCCTCCAGCTACGGCTGGGCTCCATGGGAGAAAGTCAATTACGGCGAGATGAGCCTGCCTGGGGTGAACATATGGGAGGGAGATAACGCGGTGGAAGATGGCGGCGGTGGTGGTGGTGACGGCGGCGGCGCGCCTGCCACTCCCTCGCTGCCTAGGCGTCGAGCAGCGCTCTTTGCCCTCCGCCATATTTGCAAGCAGATAGAGGATGTGCCGCGGGAAGAGAATAAAGACCATCTGGAAGCGCGGAGAGCTCCCCGTCAGCCCCGCTCGCTGTCTGGGAAGCTGACGGCAGCCCGCCACTGATCCGGGGGAAGCGGCACTGCAGAGCTTGAGGAAAAGGCAGAAGTGTGTGTGTGTGTGTGTGTGCGTGCGTGCGTATGCACGTTCGTACGTACGTGTGTGCCTTTGTGTGCGCACGTATGTTTTGTGTCTTTGTGTGTGCGTGCGTGTGTGATAAAAGTTTTTTGCCAATCTACAAAGGGCTACACCACGGGGTCCGGCGTGACTACCAGCCTGGTTCCCGTTCCGGAGACGCACGCAGGAGCCGCATTAGCTCGCCGTCACGACGCCGCCCCCCCCCCCCCACACACACCTCGGCCGGATGCGGCAAAATGAGGACGCACACCTCGGAGGCACCGAGGGTGGGAGCGCCGTCGGGCTTGTGGGACGACAATGGCAGCGGCACACGGGCACAGGCACACAGTGGGAGGAATCCTTTTGTTGGTGTGCCTTCACCGTGCTCCTCGGACTGATTTGGAATTCAGCGCACGCACCGCCGTACCCAGCACCACTCAAGCACTCATGTGAAGCCAGGATGGGTAGAAAGGGAGGGTGAGAGCGAGGGAGAGAGAGGGAGAGGAAGAGAGCTGGGGAGAGAACGAGAGAGAGAGAGAGAGAGAGCGGGAAAGAGAGATCGAGAGAGAGAGAGAGAGCGAGAGACAGGGATTTATGGAAAGATACAATTGAGTGCACACTCATATGCATGTGTATGCCGAGGCACAAACAAACACACACACACACACACACACACACACACACACAGAGTGAGCGTTTTGTGGTGCCCGGCCCACACACCCTGACCTGGGGACACGAGGAGGAGCCTTTAGCCGCTGTGTGGCGCGGGCTCTGTCATGGCTGAGTAAGTGCGGCAGCCCAGCAGCGGCAGGCAGGCAGACAGGAAGGGAGGGGGGGGGAGGGAGGAAGGGCTGTCGGGGGGAAGAAATACCCGTCCGCCGAGCCTAAAGCTCCTTGCTGCTTTGGATTAGCAGTTTTCCGTTTCAAACTGTGCCCGATGTAGATTGTTCCTCAAATGTTGGGGGAGAGGAGCGGCGGCGCGTCAGAGCATAAGTCTCTGTCAGAAAAAGCAATCAGCAGCTCCAGTGCCTTCCCTCCTGCAGTCGGCTGATTATGGCATTAGACGGAGCCCCCCCACTTCCGCCCCCCTCCCCCTCCCCTTGTGTGGCAAATCATTTTGCTGCAATAAAGAACTTTGAGACAAAAGGGAAGTTAATTAAGATTAATTAACTTTTTTAATGAGGGCCGTGCGTTCTGACGGGTGCGCGTGGCCGAAGGGCGCCGCGTCCCAACCCAACGCTCTTCCATCTTCTTTTTTTATTTCTTCCTTCCCTTCGACCTTTGTGTGATTTCTTACCTTGGCGAGTTGGGTGTTTTATTGGGCTGTAAAGATCCTCAAGGACGATAGCACAATCGCTCCCCAATCAACCACAATGTTTACATTGCTCACGCTACACGCTTTCAGACTATTCTATTCTATTCTATTCTATTCTATTCTTTAAAGCTTGTTTCCAGTAGAACTCTATTGTACTTTATGGTATATTCCCCGACACACAACTGTTGTTAATATACAGTATCTATTCTATTTCCAGAGCTATACTACTCTACTCTATTCCTCTATATGTGACATTTCCTAGCTGTTAACACTTATGTTAAGTCCAATTCTATTCTATTCTATTCCATTCTATTCTAGTCTAGTCTTTCCACTGCTATCGGGGGGTGCAGTAGAGGGCTCATTGGGTGTGTGTGTGTGTTGGGGAGGGGGGGGGGTCTGTAAGGAGCAGCCCTGTATAGGCAGAGAGCGTGTCTAGAGGAGTTGAGCCAGAGACAGACTGACTAATGGAGCTGGGTCTGGCTGGGTCCTGCCCGGAGCCTGCCTCTCTGACTGAGTGTGTGGGAGGAGGCTGTGTGCTGCTGCATGGCTATGAGACACAGCCCAGAGATCCAGAGGGCTGATACTTCGTGTGTGTAGGTGTGTGTAGGTGTGGGTTTGTGCGTGTGGGTGGGTGGGGCTGTGTGACTCCGTAGGTGTGTGTGTGCTTTTGTGCGTGTGTGTGTGTGTGTTTGTGTGTGTGTGTAAAGGACCCCGCCTGGAAGGGGAGGGCTTGGGACAGCCGCTGTCTCCCTGGTGTCCCTGTGCGGCTGCTTTACATTCTGCTGGTGTTCGGCTGGAGCCTCACACCGCAGCAGCAGCAGCAGCCGAGGCAGCCGAGCACATCCCTTACCCATGCCCTCCCGACACCTCGCCACCACCCCCCTCTCTCTCCCTCCGTACCGTTCTATCCTCTCTGTCTCTCCCACTTTCTCTCTCTCGCTCTTGCTTTCTCTCGCGCTCTCCCTCTCACTCTCTCACTCTCTCCCTCTCTCTTCCTCTCTCCCACTCTCCCTCTCGCTCTCTCTGGCTCTCTCTGTCTCTCTCTCTCTCTCTCTTCCTCTCTCCCACTTTCCCTCCCTCTCTCTCCCTATCTTCCTCCCCCTATACATTGCAGAGAAGAAAAGTCCGCTCACATACCCTCTGTGGCCGTGTCCTTCTGCGACCCCTCCCCTGTCCTGGTGGGGGTGAGCTCCACCGACCGCGACCTGGTTTCCCGAGGCAACAGGCATCGATGGGGGGGGGGGGGGGGGGGGGGGGGGGGGGGGGG
>JAVQIZ010186653.1:0-10146 GCA_036023535.2 Galaxias brevipinnis
CGGGCCGCACAGAAAGAGTGAATAAAAAAATATTTTATTGATTATCAGAGTCTGAAAGATGTTTTATTTTGAAAAATGACCGGATACATCTGTCTGTGCGTCTGTGTCTCTTGACACATATCAAGACAGTCGTCATAGTTACTTGATTCGTTACTCCAAAGATTAAGCCCACAATAGATTGGACTGGCTCGTTGCAGAGACACAAGCTCAGGGCTCCCACTAATTCAGCGTAATGGTGAGTTGTATTTTTTATGCACTTTATATTTGTTTTTATGCTGGTTGTATAATTTAATTTCGTCCTATTTATCCCCCCACACCTTGAAGGCCGGTCCGCAAAAATATTGTCTTACATGAAACCGGTCCGTGGCGCAAAAAAGGTTGGGGACCGCTGATCTAGATTACTGAAGGTTATGTAGGTTGGTGGGTGTGCAACCTCCTCCATTTGCTGAGAGTTCTGTGACCATTCACAATCCATTTGTCCTTTTTTCTCTTTTTTTCTTTCTTCTGTTTTCTGCAATTTGTTTTTCTCAATGTTCTTTTTTTCCTGTAATAATTTTTTATAGCCGGCCACTGCTATCACTGCTTGCAGTTATATTTTAAACTTTGATTTGGTCATAGCAGCACTTATTTAGAACAGTTTGGAATTTTAACTTGAACTATAAATTCTTTTGAGATCAGCTTAGCTGAAGAAGTTCCAAAATACAAAGACATTTACATGTCGTAGCAAGTAACCACTCGTAATGTTTTGTCACGGTCCATAACGTGTTTGGCTCCCCCTGCTGTATTGGGTTGTAAGCTACTGCATACTTAAATCAGAAGCAAACAAGTATACCATCACAGCCTCGGCGAACAGGCAAAAGTGAACAAAGAGAACAGGAAAAGTTATCTTTCGCTGGAAGTATACTGGGGTAGTGAGAAGTGCCCTGGGGATACTTTTTGTTTTGGCAGAGACATGTACAACACAATAATGTAATAATTTCCTGAAAATTTAATAATGCCTGAAAATGATATAAAATGTGCACTTTACTTGATAAACGTTTTTATAAAACCCAACTTGACCAGTAATGCAATTACATGTCCTGATTGGTATTGTAGTAACATTCTTACCTATAATGTAATAGGGCATTTTAATACATTATTGGGTGTTATTACATATTTGATCAAGTAAATCCATATTTTATAAAATTTTGCGGTCTTATAACATTTTCTGGAATTATTACATTACTGTGTGCTACAAACCACATTAACCTAAGCAAAGGTTTGCATGGAGCAGGGAAACCATTGCCACCTTCAGGTTTACACACACACACACACAGTAGGATGTGGTTATTTGGGGAAGTGCATTTGGGTTAGGTTTAGGCATGTAGTTAAAGCTTGAAAATAGTAATTGAGTCATTATGTTGGAGAAGTTGAGGTGGGGATTTTAGAGCTCAGCCGAATTGGTTTTGACCTGTTAGTTAATTAATTAACAATTAATGTAATTAATGCAATTAATGTAACAATAGTATTAGAAGAAAAAAAGGTTTCTTTCCATTTTCAATGATAATCAAGATTGTTTAATTTTCCATGATAGTTATTTTACAAAACGACGAAATTATTTATTTATTAACATATTTAGAGCCACCCTATTGGATTGAACCAGCTAAATGATATAGTGTATTTATGTATTTGCTCGTCATGGCTCCAGATGTTGCAGGTGGCCTCATAATCACGTGGTTGCAATCTAAAGCTTCACTTGGAGCAGATCAAGCTACTGGGTGTAGTAGTCGCGTTTTCACTATGGATCGATCCTCAGAATAGGGTTTTCTGAACGCAAGTATTTTGCACCTATTTATCCACCTGTGCAACTCTACAAAATCACAGGTATTTCATGCATGACTTGAACCAATTTGGAAATCCTGTTTAGATATTTCCATTTAGCCTAATTTAAATAATTTAGCTCATGGGGGAATACTCGTCGTCTTGAGGTGATGCTACTGTCTGAAGTCGCGGAGGAGCGTGTCTGTCTCGCTGCTGTGACAAGGAAACTGCACGGATTATTCGCCATTTATGATGTGTGCTTTTACGTTAAAACCTTAAAACCAGTCACCATCTGTGGATTCACAACCAACAGTTGTATTCTTAACACCTTAGGCTATATCAAATCATTTGGAGGCGTGTCATTTTACCTCTTGTAGAAGCTTATTATACTAGTTGAGTAAACTCGTCAGTTTTTGCAAATTGTATTTCTTTATAAGCATGCGCAGCTATGTGCACTGCGTGTTTCTTTCTGGGTTATTTCTCTTATCTAAAGTCTTATTTTAATTGTGGGGGCTAATTGGCAGGCTGTTGTGAATTGCCTTGACAAAGCGTTGTTTGTCATGTGAAATACATAATCTAATGAAAGTGCACGATAATGCTAATTATTTAACAACATGTAAATCAATTCAGTTGCTATGTTCTAAATCTTATATTTATTTAAATGTTTTTGGCTCGTTGTGCTTCCTCTGAGATGAAGGATGGTAGCCTTTGTATTATGTCATTGTAACACATCTAACAACACAAAGTTTATTCGGATATGGAATAATGTATTTCGATGTCAGCAATTAGGCCAAGTATATATTCAAACTGAAGAATTAAATAAAATACAGACCATGACCAATGTAAGAACTTATTACTACCCAGAATGAAAATGTTTTTTTACAATTTGTCCAGAAATTGTCATGTTTTTTTTGTTTTTGTTTAGAGTAAGTGTTGGTGTTATGACCACCTGGTGGTTTAGGAGTTGCTCTGGTGGTGTTTGGTAGTTATCACCAAAGCCAAACAGACAGAAAGGGAACTCATATCAAATGGCCTCAAAAGAAACATGACTAGGCTACCAGGCCAGGTATTTTCTAAATAAAGTGGTCAAGTGGGCTGAACAGTCCATTGGTGGCTGATAAAGAAGGCACTTTAGAAGCAAGGTCAAGGTAGGCGATGGATAGCCTCACTATTTGGCTTTGGGTTAGCTGTTTTTAGAGCATTCCATATTAGTGATCTCCAGTTTAGAAGCATGCAAGCAAAGCCTTTGCATTCCAAGGTGAACACAAATTAAATTTTGCACAGAAGAATCTAACAACCTTTAAATGTGCATTGAAATATTGTGGTGGTAAGGAACTCGAGTGAGCAGATAATATATATGTATTGTTTAGAGTTTCTTAAATCTCATCCAATCTCAGTATAGGCAGAGTTTTTCAGCAGGGACTGAAAATATTATGTCTGTAGGTTTGATTTGTCCATTGCTTTGATCAGAGCAAATTACCTTGACATCGGGGATCAACATAAACTGCATGTGGTGAGGATTTCAATATTGTGTCTTGTCATCCATCAGCTGAGATGTTATTTATTGTGATGGAAATACAACACATTATCTTCCAGCATACAGAAAAGGTATCTATTTCCATAGTTGCCTGAAACTTTTGCTACTTTTGTAACATCAGATGATTATTCTGAATGCTTTGTATAACAATTTAATAGAATGTGGATAGGTATACATTAAGCCTTTTTGATAATATATATATACATATATAATTTTTTTAGTAGCACCTACGCTATCTAAGTTTCTATACAACCCTTTTTTTCTTGACTGCTGCTGTCTTGGGTCTTTGTTAATTGTCAACCCTACTGCCCACTCTTCTCTAAATATAGATCCATACATTTATTCCCAGATGGGCATTTCTGCTCAGCATTTTCCCTTTATGAGATCATAGCTTTTCCTTTCATAGTCTAGTTGTAGGCCCAGTATTAAATATTTCTATAAATATAAGTAGCCTATTATTTAGAGGTTTCTAAATGTCTTCAAGAGTCCTAAAGAATTCGTCTAGAAAACAGAACCATTTTAATAGCCATACAGTACATACAGATTTACTTTATTTTGTTTATGCCCTAAGCCCTATTTGCACAGCACACATGTAGGCAGTTAAGAGCAATATTCACCAAAATACTGGGTTTTAAGGCAGTCAATCAGGAAAATACATATAAGCCTAATGTTATAAACACTAAACCTTTGATCTCTGGCGGTGGTAAATGTTACCAACGCAAATTTGAATCCCTTACGAATACGCTGTGTCAAGTGTTACAATGTGGTATTGAAGAGAATAATTCAGGACCAAATTGTGTTTCGATCAACTTATTTAGTTTTAGTATAGTGAAAAATATATGTATGGTATGTCACAGGGTATGGTAGATGGTAGACCAAGAAGCATGATTTTTCTTTCACCAGTTTATTTGAAAAAGGTGTTTGTGGACATCCCATTGTCTAGTGTTTTGTTCGCTTATCTGTTAACTTACTATTATGAACATGTACTGTTCATATCCAACCTCTAACTCAACACACTATGAACCTTATTAGCGGTCTGCTTTTTGGCTTGCCTATTGACATTCCTGTGCCCTTAGTTCAAGTATGTGGATACTCCCACTCCCACATCCACCCCCCCACATACACACCCACACACATTCATTATGTCTGTCACGTACAGTGCGCCCTTTTACGCAAAGTCATGTCGGCAAGCCTGCCCCCCAGACCCCCTCTGACACTGAGGTAACGAGGTAAGCAGGACAAAGGTTGAGCAGGAGACACTCTGAAGGGCTTTTCCACAGGTCCCTTTGGTCAAGTGGGCTGAACAGTCCATTGGTAGCTGATAAAGAAGGCACTTTAGAAGCAAGGCCAAGGTACTGTTTGCTTTTGGGTTAGCTGTTTTTAGAGCATTCCATATTAGTGATCTCCAGCTTCGAAGCATATAAACACAGCCTTTGCTTTCCGAGGAGAACACAAAATGCCACAATGTTTCAGGTTGTTTAAGACAACGCGACATTATTGGTATCATCATTAATCCTGAAAATGGAGCGTCCATATGTCTGATCGCTAGCCCATAATTAGCCAAGTCGTTACTTTACCCTCCAGCATTGTGACCTATTTTTGGAATCTCAAGGGCCTTTGGAGATTGAAATTATGGTCACAGAGAGGATTTGGTATCTGAGATTAAAAATAATTTACCTTGATTTGTATTTGACTTTCAGGGTTGGCATAAGCACTGGGCGAAGTCATGCTCAGCTGTTGTTGCCTTCAATTTCGCATGCACTGTTGTTTCTGTGAACTACTATAATGAAGCACTCCTAGTATTAGGATTAAGAAAAGTATAAATTATTTGATGTATCTGTATCTGTTGATTTCATCATGCTGTCATGTCTTAACCACTTCCTCAAACATAATATATAATAACCACTGAGATTAATTTCATAATCCCAATTTTAAAGTAAACACGGTGCAATAATATACATCATGTCACTATCCTAAATGATCACTTTCTAAACCAATATTCAGTAGGGTTTTGGGTTGTGAGCAAAGAACTCATTGGAATTTTCAAGTGGGGTACCTTTTAACCTGGATTTTTTGCTAAATTGAGCCCACAACATCACTTGCTTAATAGTGGACATTCACTTTTAAAACATTGCAGATATTCATTATGGTTGCTAAATACATTTGAGACCTGTTGCCCACAGAGGGAGCGCTGTACCTTACTGCTTTTAATGGAAGCTTGGTTAACTATCATGGATGGACCCACATTGATAAGGCAAATTACTTAGTATAAGTCAAGCGAGGCTAATGATTTGTGACGGTTGTATGAGCTGGCTTTTGTCTCTGACTTAGGTATGGCCAATTCATTGCATGTATGAGAAGCACCTGTAGTTTTCCCCCCATCACATACCCATTGGCTGGGTCTCATTTGTCCACGTCAAGATCATGGAGAGATCCCAAGGATGCCCTTTGCCCAAATTGCGCTGTTACAGCAATTACACGATTATTTTAGTTTTAAGTGGTCCTAGATACGTCAAACAATGGCTTTGTGTAACAGAAATGTGCGAGATTAGTTTGTTCCCAGTTGACAGCTAGGGGTTTCGAGCGTGGGCATGCCTTGTGCTGGCTGACTGCCAGTGGAATAAATGTGAAGCCAAGGAAGGGCCAGGGCCTGAGCAGAGATAATTCGAAGCAGATGCTTCTGCACGCAGGCTGCCCTGTGGAATGACTTTGACCTTTTACACTCACAATTGTGGCCTCTCTGTGCTTGTTGGCATGTGACCTTTTGACGGTTTACTAAATATTTCTGTCAAACATATCTTTCTATGTTGCCTAATTTGCCCAATGTTTTGCCTCTAATGAGTGTCACTGCTTTTCCCCTGGGAGTCACTTAAACCTGTTTGGGCGTTTGTCAATTCTGGTCCTTTGGCGATGGAATAAACTGCATCCCCCTGTAACCTCATTGCAGTCTGTTACCTGCCTCTCTCCCAGAGTTATCTGAAAACACATCTCTTCTCTGTGGTGTCTCCTCTTAGCATACAGCATAATTGCTATTCACACCCTTAAGGACTAGTTTTGCTTAAGGCTGCTAATTTATCTTGAGTGGTTGCTTAACTGGTTCTAGTTAAATTAAATATGTCTGTTTGGGTCCAAACTGCCTCCAGTGCAAAGTAATGTGTATTTATAGACTAGTGATACAGCCTATGTCCTCTCCCTTCAGGTTATGCCACCCCACAGGCTTCCTGGAACCCCGACTGTGAAAGAGAAGGGCTGATCCCTGTCCTCCAGCTTCCTGTGGTGCTGCACCCCCTTCTCCAGCCTACTTCTAGCCCTCCGCCTTTTCCCATCCACACCCACTCCAACCTCCCCGGCCCCCGCCCCTATGGCTACAGGAAACCATGCCCCTCAGACAGATGTGTTGATAAACCTGAATCAGGTGAGGAACAAGCATGCATGGGAACAGACACACACACACACCATCTCTCTCTTTTTCGCCAACTATTTCCTTCTGGCTATCACTATAGGCTTACATGTCACATGCACACATTCTTGCCTTTACCATGTTCTTGCATACTATAAACCAGATTACCAGATTTTGCTGATATATTCATTTGGGGATTTGTTGTAGCCTATTCAGCTACAAGTCTGTATACTGTAGCTATAACTATTTCCACATGCAATATATCATCTATTAGTGACAACTAATTAACTTAAGTGATTAATGCAAAAATTATTGATTATTCAAATTCTAATCTGCGATTACAGTATTCCACCAGATAAAAAACTGGCTAAGGATAACAGTGAAGGAACAGAGAGAGAGAGGGCTAAGAGAAAGCAATAATTTTTTTCGTTTTGTTTCGACACAGACAGGGCTGCAATGCAGGAGAAGATAGAACTTACTCTGAAACGTTAGGGTTCCCAGTACAATTTAAGTGTGTCAGTGGCTGATTACATGTCTGGCAAGCCATACCAGCAATCAGATATGACCTAGACAACGATGTCATATGATTGGAGAGGAGGTTCTGTCTCCAACGTAAGTATCTCTATTCTTAGCAATAAACAGCTGGTGAATGTTTGTGTATAGACTTTACCTTTGGAAAAAAGACAGCAGTGTCAGCAAGAGGGCGACAGGAGTAATCTGAAGTTAATTGTGTGTGAGGGGAGATGTGATGGTGACAGGCACTGTCTAAGAGCCAATCAAAAGACCCTTCAGTGAGCTTTGGCATTGTTGATTTAAATGTCAGCCTTTGTGGAATAAGAAAGGGCATTCTGTGAGAAAATGCCTCATAAGCAGTGATGACAAGGAAGATGGATGAAACAATGTCTAAAGAAACCTGTAAAGAAACAGTGTATATTTATTATTTTGGATACATACCTCAAATGTACTGTAGGATTGTACACACTCAGAAGTGCGAGAAAACCCGACATCACTGTACTCTTTCCTAGAAAATAGGAAAGGACAGATCAGGCAGCATAGGCACGTTTAGCTAACGAATGTGGTAAGCAGGTGGGTGTGGCCTGATTTGTGTATTGGTTTCGTTGTAGGGACAGATAGCTACCTCCGGTGAAGGCTTGCATGACGTATATTCAAATCTGTAACCTGATGAGTTTGACAGAGCATGTGAGTCTTTGGCTTGAGGCGGTGCAGATTGTCTAGGAAACCCCATGGAAGGGGACATTTTTTCCCTACAGCCCTGCAGCAACAACAGCCTACACCCATGTATAAAAATCCTACCTGTATTTATACGTGCAGGTATTTATTTTTGCAAAATTACAATGTAAATTATTTAATGACAAATAAAACATTTTGGCTTTGCATTCTTTGAAAACATGTATAAAGCAAAGTCATACATTTCCATGGTTGCCATGGTGCCCTACAGGCTGACTAAGCACAGAAGCTCATATTATTTTTTCCTTCGTAGATTTGATGTTTTTTTTTGGCATGTTTGTATATGTTTTTTATAGGTATAGGTAGACAATGTTTTGTTTGGCCAGGTGGAGTCTACCTTCTTTACATTGTTTGGAGTGAGGTGGACTCGCCAGGAAAGGGAATGGCGCCTGCGCAAATCCTGGCTGTCAAACAGATGACCTCTACCAACAGTGGTGCATTTGGAAACACGTGTTTAATACCTGATGTAGTGACTTACACACTCAGCTCCACTGGTTGCAGATCTGTCCAGCAGCATTGGGAAGTACTCTATAAGATGTTACGCCATTACTGCAAGTTCACGGATGCATGGATATTGGAAGTCATCCCCTGCCGCTCTCTTAATGGCAGTCATGCTTGTTACTGTATTCCTGATTAACCGACAGCGAAGATCTTTGGATAGGATATTTGGGGGATGGGTGGAGGGGGGTGATGGAGGAAGGAAAATGGGTGGGAGTGGGGCTGTAGTCACAGGTCCCAGAGGAGTTGCTTGGTTTGCACAGGTCTGAGTCTTGACCCTGTGTAAGACACACATATATTCAATGATAATTATAAAGGCAAAGAACAACACAATAGACAAACAACAGCAAACACCCAAAAGACTGTAATTTAAAAGTAATGTGCAACCAATACATAGTTTATAGACGCATTGTATGGTTGATATGCTGAAGGTTATGAGACATTATGCCGTCCGCCCTTTCCAGCAAATGCAGGAATGACTTATCAAGGTTCAACTTGGAAATAAAATAAAATGGACTCCAAGCTGCTAACTTAAAAAATTAGATCACTAGTACATCTTTAACGTTAACATTAATTACTTCAAAACAAAACAAAAAAGAAATAGTTAGGATGAAGCTAATATCAACGCTAAATTGTCGCCCATTTTTAAAATGTTAAATTAATCTTGGTTTAGCTACTTTTTGCTAAACCGTCTTTGGCACCCTATATATTGTTTAATAGAAAGTGCCCCATAAGACCGGGTAGCTAAATAATCGAAATCAGTCAGTAGGGCACATTTACACAATTTTTGGCAATTAAACACTATCAATCTAACTAAAAGTTCAAGCGTTTTCAATGAATGCCCGTTCATGCAGTTATTAACTGCTAATAGTCAACTAGTCAAAATTAGCTACAGTTAGCTTGCTAAGAAGAAAGATGTTAAATAAATTGACATTACCTTGTACTGTGGTCGACATATGATCCATGCCAGGAAATGGTGTTGTTAGATGCTCAGACTTTCGACTTGAGCTGTGGTGAGGCTAGCGACCTGTGTCAGCAGGATATATGAAGGTCAAGTGTCTTTCTCCTATGCGAAAGCCAAGCCAATTGAATATGTTGATTGGCTACAGTGTGCGCAAGTATGTTACAGTGACAAATTAATTGGCTAATAGGCCAGGATTATTTTTGTTATTTGTTTGGCAGAAAAGCAAAGTTAAATATATATTAAAAAAACTAACCACAGAATTGCTGCCAGTTAATATGGTAGTTAATATACTACCGTATGTGAATGCATAACCTTATTTGAAATTGTGAGGTCAAAGGCTAAACTATACGGGAACATCATGCAAGCGAACACAGCTAGCGCGTTTCATAATGTCACTGAGAGTAGACAGGACAAACGTGTTTTCAGTTTTTTTTATATTATCAAGTGATTAAACAGTGAATGCTCCAATTTGTGTTCCTTACTACACGTTTATTAACAAAAACAAATTAATACATTTTCAGTTGATCTAAAAGTGACAGTTTTAGTGTCGAAAAAAGGTTTTTAATTTTACCGAGTTGAAACTTTGGTGTGGCCAAGCGGTGACTTCAAAGAGCTCTAACCTCCTATGGCCAACTTTGACATAAGTTTACTTCTTTGTCTGTGAAAAATTATGTATATGTTGCTACAGATACTTTGAAA
>JAVQIZ010186654.1:0-7500 GCA_036023535.2 Galaxias brevipinnis
ACACACAAACACACACACATTCCCATACACACACACACACACACACACACACACACACACACACACACACTTCTGCAGTTAATCCCACTAAAGCTCAGTCCCAACAGCCTGGTATATTAGACTAAATACCTCAGCAAGACAGATGTAGAAACAAAAAAAATACACAATTAGTATGTCATCGCTGGCTCTTCTCTTCCCCTTTCACCATCTCAGTGTCCCTCTGTTTGGCCTTCTGAAAGTCGCTTTTAAAGAGCAGTGTCTATCACTTTGTTATGGTCGCTTTTAACACTCTTTTGGCCAGCTGAGGCCTCGTGTCTTCTCCTGTCTGGAAAGCAAACGCACATCCGCACACACATACACCCACAGCCAGTTACACAGTCTGCCCCTAGCTTTATAGGAGCCCACATGCCCCAGGGCCAAAATGCCCTTTATTCTTTTTCCCGGACAAAACGTTTCACTTTGTCATCGTTGACGTCATAAGTAGCCAGTGGACGCGCATGGGATTACAGAATTATTTACAGAGGCCTCAGCCAGTGCTTTTAATGCCCTCTGGTGATGCAAGTCAAGTAGTTTGGGGATTTGTTTTTGTAGAAACAAACCGAAGCTCCGCCAACTTCCCCACTCAGCTCTCCTCCCGGCCCACTCCTCTCTAAACTCTGAACCTGGCCAACCGTCTTTCCTGTTTACCTACCTGTGAGGGGAAGCAAAATGGTCACTCTGTGGACTCCCTCTTCCTTATTTACACTGACCCATACAGGAGCGAGCCATTACAACCTTTTAAACCTAATTCAATAAGGATTCCGATCTGGAATTGAGAAAATAAATGGCCCTCGAGTTGGGAATATTTTCCCCCTTGCTGCATTATAACAATAAACCGTTTTCTATGGCACGATGTTCTGGAGAGGGGGTGGTTTGTGGGAAGAAGGCACCTGCTGGTTACTGGAAAACATGGCGTGCATGTCCCTGCGATGTGAATGTTTATTTTCCATGGGCCTAATGTAAAGGAACAGTCCGGATATAGGACTTGGTTCCAAGGAGCAGAGAATGTTTTAATCCCTGGAGTAACACAGAAAGAAGCCTTGGCTGCTCAAGGTTGAAACTCTTGAGGACGAGGTGACTGGTCGTGCATTGAGAGTGTCACTGTAAAATGAAATGACTCCTCAAATACAACATGCATGCCAAATGGATGGGAATCTCACAAACTGCCTTTTGACTCACTTGGAATTTGATGTCTTTCTAACCTGTCAGTTATCATTCTGCAAAGCTGTGTGCATCAGTGTGTGTGTGTGTGTGTGTGTGTGTGTGTGTGTGTGTGTGTGTGTGTGTGTGTGAGCCTTTGCGTATGTGCGTGCAGACATGCTCTATGCGTGAGCACAGCTTTTCGACAGTGTGCACAGAGGTGTGAGTGTGAAACGGTTTGACACATCTGCTGGCGTTGACGCATGTGACAGGGACGGCTTGCTTTCCTTTCCCACCGACCTGTGAGAACGCCTCCCACCACCTCTGCCCCGGCACCTCTGCTTGTCACACTCTAGCTCCCATGCTCACAAACACATGAATTTGCACACAGATGCACGCAGACCCACACACGCACACAGATGCAAACACACAAATTCAAAGACACATACATACACACTCGCGCTAGCAAACAGGCCTACTAATTCGAACGCACAAACAAACGTATACAAGCATACATGCAAACACACATATACAAACACACACACACACACACACAAACACTAGCAAACAGTGCTACTTATTCGAACACACAAACAAACATACATACATACTTTCGTCTCTGCCACCTATCACCTTAAGCTCTAAAACAACCCCCTCAGTGCAGCTTATTTCTTTAATGTGATCTGTCACAGGAGCCAATAGGGCTCCTTGTGTTGTCCAGAGCCAAAGCAGCAGCCCTGGCTCGGTTAAGGAGCTGGGACGAAGCCAAAACGGAGAGCAAAACAACATAACCCCTCCTCTCTGACTGAACCTCACCCTCATCATGAGCAGACCCACTCACAGACAACGGTGGGACAAAAGAAGCATGATTGCGCTGGCTCTACTAGGGGCCTCCTGGTGTTGTGAGTGAACGTCGGCACGCTGGGCCGTGTGCCTGATCCCCGTCACTCAGGCGGCCTGCTGCAACCTGCCTCTCTGTTGTGCTGTCCCTGAGTGGAGCCATCGTGGTTCCTCCTGGGTGCTCGCCTACAAACACACAACACACACACACACACACACACACACACTAACAAACAGGCCAACTTTTTCTAACACACACACAAACACACCCAACGCCTCTTATCTGGAAAGGAAGACATGCTCTGTGTTGAGGCAATCTTTCATTTAGTTACTTCCGCTGAAAGCGTGTTTTCATACTAGCTGCACAGATGGGGGTTTTAACACTGCCTCGGCCCCCAAGGGAAGCCTCTCGAATCTGCATTCAGAGTGGAGACAGATCTTCTGCTGTAGCCATCGAAGCAGACAGTTTTAAGACTATAGGTTACTATAAATTACTAGAACTTACTCTCAAGTTAACGGAAGGAGCTCTGGTTCACCACCACAAAAGCCAACCACAAACAGCTCCATTTTTTTCCATCATCGCAATTACAGTTCACACTGAAAAACTGAGAACTATTAAATTAATTTCAGTAATTATGTTGAACTCAAATGCAAGAGTTTTCCATAGGGGAATTGGGTTATTCACATGTGTATGCGGCCAACTAAGACTAATTTAGGACTAGACAGACAGCCACAAACACTAGTCAAGAGAATAACCCACATCCTTCTGGGTCAGCCTCAAAACAACAAACGCTTTGATTGGGCAGACCAAATATACCCACCTCTGTGATTGGTTGCATCGACTCAACAGTGCTGCTGTGAAGTGGGCTGTAAGCCTCACCCGGACTCGGATGGCAGAGTGAAAGGAGAAGTTGGACGAGGAGTCGCTGAGAAAAGAGTGGGAGGAAGTACATGGGGGGGGGTTGAAACCCTACAGAGGAGGAAGAGGAAGACAGGTGTGTGCCGCTTTGCTCAACAGATGTTGAAACGTTTGCGAGATCTGTTGACGGTGCAACGGAAGTTCGCTTGCAGCCGTGGGGGGTGGAGAGGGGGGGCCCTGCTGCAACCCTCCTAACTGTCGTCCTGCTTCATGGTTTGAGGTTGCAAGGCTTTCTGCTTGAGATAGATAGATGGATAAGGATCATGTGATGGCCAACTTATCACGCTCTCCCACACGCAAGGTTCCCTGTTTCCGAACTGTCACAGACCTGATGGTCGCAGCAGCCTGCGTTTGTTTTTGTAGAACACTCTCTAGCACAGCAGCCAGGGAAAGGAGTGGCTCGCGTCAGCATGTCAAACCAACCCCTTAAGAATCTTGATTTATCAGAGTTCAAGATCGAGACACTTTTCTTCTTCTGAGATGAGGATAAAGTGGCGATGCCATGACCCTATTATAGCACGCAGCAGTCTAGTGTAGGAGACATTCTACAGGTCTTGAAACAGGCACTTCTTATCAATTCTTGTTATCAGGGGCCTATCAACTTCATTTTCATGACGAATACAAATATTAACACTTTAGATATATTCAGCGCCGTCCTGGGGCCCAGCCAGAGCACGTTTTGCCCTTTGCTGACCAGATAGGGTTTCACTGGGTCCCTGCAAACGGGCCCAGCCCTTCACTAAAAAAAGAGCGCGTGTTTAATGCGTCGCTCTCTGGAGGGGAACATGCGTTTCTTTCTTGTGATACGAGTTAAGAAAGAGCGAGGCGATGGGGTGACGGCAGGAAACAGACCGTATTGGGTGATCACTGAGCCGGGCCGTCATCGTGTTCAAGGCCTGTCTGTCACCTACTGAACAAACACGGCGTCTGCGTTCCCCTGATACGGCCTTTTGTGTAGCCAAGGGCGGCCGAGCCCCACTCCAGCCTGCTCGTCTGGCTTCGCCCGGAGAGGGCCCTGGGAAACCAAAGATGTCTCCCGTCGTTGGCACTTGGAGCTATCTGCGCGCTGCGCTCAAAAACACAACAGCCGAAGCACGGAGCCAATGTGCTCCAGTTAATGTGCTGCAAAGATAAAGTGCTATCTGGAGATAAAAAAAGGAGAAAAAAAACACACAAAGAAAAACAAAACAAAGCGGGGGTGGGAAGGGCACACCCATCCCTGTGAAATGCAAGCCGTGCTCCTCAGTACATCATTAATACCAGACGCTTTATATCAACCATTTCATTTGTTGTTGCTGGTCTTTATAATGCTTTCCCATGATGTGACCGCTACTCAGAGAGAAGCCTTGTAAATCTACAAGCTTTAGCGTCCATTTTGGCTCTAGTGCATATTGAGCGTTGCGGCCTCATGTGTGCAGCCCCCCATCTCCCTGCTCTATCTTGTGGTTATGATATCATACCGAGAAAAACACGGCATTCTCTCCTAAGTGCACCCTGACACATTAAATATTCATCCGACCACAGAAACCCCTCTGAAAAGGGGCTGGTGGTGCGCCGAGGCCCCTCTGGCCTGTCAGCCCAGCAGAGTGCAAGTCAAACACAAGTGGTCGAACCCGACACACTCCCTACAGCCAGGGTCAGTGGGCTGGGAACCTGGGCTTAACCCCAGGTTTAAACCACAGGCCGATAGCTCTGTCTCACAAATACAGTCGCTAACACAACACGGGCTGAAACCAACCAAATCTATTGAAGAATTAAATTGTATTCAATGGTGTAAAAACATTTCCGTAACAATGCATTTTGTGTATTTGGGTGTACCCAAAAGGAAAAGCGGAGAGTAGACAGCATCTCTCGAGAAAGAAAAGGGGAGGGAACGATGTGAGTGTGTGAGTGTGTGCATGTACAATTTTATCCAGTATGCTAGATTCCAGATGGGAAACTGCTGAGGTTTCTACTTATATAAAAAGCACTCTTTGGAGAGAAGAAATGGGGTGAGAGAAAGGCAGACAGAAATATAAGAACGACCGATAGATTGAGAGAGAGGATGTGAGGAGAAAAACAAGAAGAGAGAGAGAGAGAGAGAGAGAGAGAGAGAGAGAGAGAGAGAGAGAGAGAGAGAGAGAGAGAGAATATAGCGTGTGGCCCACTCAGTTTGATGAGTGGTGTTAATAGTGACTGTGGGACAGCGTTAATGAGCTCCAGGCCCTGCTCTAATGAAGCCTGTGCTCCCCATGCTTTCCTGTCATGGCCGCCCAAACCCCCTACTGGAAGTACTGAACAGTGGGTCGCCACACACACCCGGCCAGCTGGACCATGGCCACTGGATCCACTGCTCAAGTGAGTGAGTGTGCGTGCGGGGGTCTGCGTGCGTACGAATGTGTGTGTGTGTGTGTGTGTGTGTGTGTGTCTGTGTGTGTGTGTGTGTTTTGCGGGCAGCGGTATGATCACTTTCATCCCTAAAGAGCCAACCAATTCATTGCAGACCACCATGGGCCACAGAAAAACGGACCAATTATCAATTTTTTCCTGCCGCCTCGTTTTCTTTCCGACCAGAGAGCAGTGGGATGTATCATTTCCCTGACCTCAGCCATTTGAGGTGGTGTAAATCTCTTAATAACTACACAAGGACACATATAGGGGCTAAATTTGGAGCTCTGCTTCCCCTGGCCCCTGCTCTGGGCTGGAGCAGACAGTAGCCACACTGTCTGTGGGGGCGATGGAGCTACGGCCAAAGTGTGTGTGTGCGTGTGTGTGTGTGTGTGTGTGTGTGTGTGTGCATGTGTGTGTGTGCACGCGTGCGCACATTAAAAAAATATTATGGACTTCTTTTCCCTCAAAAGGGTGAAAGAAGAGGTGGGACAGTCTCGGAAAAGTGTGAATAAAAATATCTGTGAGAGTGTGTGTGTGTGTGTGTGTGTGTGTGTGTGTGTGTGTGTCTGTGTGTGTGTGTGTGTGTGTGTGTGTAGTTAAATAGCACTGTGCCCCTGTGTCACAGCAAAGGGGTGGGCGGATGGGTGGCATCACACACGTACACAGCAGCATTGGACTCCTTTCACGTCCCCGTCCTAATGCAGGGGGAAGCGACAGGCGAAGATGACCAGCAGCGCCGGCGTGTTCCCTCAGACAGATTACTCAGCCACGCAGACGCAACAGACAGCACAGACAGACAGGGAGACTGAGGGTGACCTCTGTGTATGAATGGTGGAGTGTGTTTGTGGGTGTGTGAAGGAGAGGTGTTTGGGAGAGATCTCTCGTGGGCTTATCAAGGTAGGCTTATGCCCCAGTGCGAATGGTGTTTAAAAAAAAAAAAAAAAAACGCAACCGTGACACATTTTCTTTCTCATGCCTCCTGCAGATTAGCTCTGTCTAAGGATTTACATGTGTGTACATGTTTGAGATTGAATGGGTCTACCAGATGGAAAGAGGAGGGGTAAGGAAGAGATGTCGATGGTGTAGGTAAAGAGAGGACGGAGGAGAGTGCTATACGAAATGGACAGAGCGGTAAACGAGAGGAAACATTACCCATGGGTCAGCTCGGAGAGAAATATATTGCCCATGGGTCAGTGGAGAGAGAGGACGGGCAAAATCCATATCAGTCCGTCTGCTTGCCCCCTTTATATAGTGATAAAATATTCAAATCCAGCCATTACTTCACATTAGGCCACTCTGTGGAGATGCCAGGGAGAAAACCACAGAATGTATACATGTTCGTTCAGACATAGTTTTGGTGCATTGATAGTTGCATTAAAATCCCTTCCTCTTCCATTAGAGGCACAGCCCTCATCCGGACCTATGTCTGACATTAAGGCGTGTAGATCACATGTAACATGTCTGTGAGTGTGTGAGTGTATGTGTGTGTGTGTGTGTGTGTGTGTGTGTGTGTGTGTGTGTGTGTGCGCAGGTCCATATGACGTGGTAAGAGAGTACACTGTTAGAGGATATTGTTAAAAAATAATTATGGTGGTCAACTATTACAGTACTACCAAAGATGGTTAATCACTCTCTCACACACTGCCTTCTCACCAACACACACACGCACACACACATTAACACACAGGTGAGCACACGGGCACATACACACCACCCTTTGTTTGTTTTGGACTGATGAGTACCAAAGTCTGGTATGTCTAGGTGTTTCCCTGTGAGTAACTGCTGTGTCAGAGTTGAGTATATGTTACAGTTGTACTATTTTAACCCAGACTGTCTTTTCACGTGTGTGGCCATGTCTTTGAGTAGTAGACTACACACTCTCAACACAACAATTATAATTTATAATTTTTACCATGTAGTGCCTCATAAACAACAGATTATAAATACTTAATAAACCCAATAAAGATGCACAAAGTGGAGAGAGCATTATTTGCTCCTGCTTTTATTTAAACCACTAATGCTACTGTAATCTCCGGATGACGCAAAATCAGGTGCAGCTTGAGAAACACTTTGTCTAAGTCTGTCTGCATTTCAAGGTCTATATTTCTTTCAATTTGGGAGTAAATAAAATAACCACAAATAAAATAACAGCCTTTAATTATCTAACTAATCAGATATGTTTGTGTACAACA
>JAVQIZ010186688.1:0-12435 GCA_036023535.2 Galaxias brevipinnis
GAGACACAACTCTCCACACGCATTTGCAAATAGTTTTACGGAGACACAACTCTCCACACGCATTTGCAAATCGTTTTACGGAGACACAACTCTCCACACGCATTTGCAAATCGTTTTACAGAGACAACTCTCCACACGCATTTGCAAATAGTTTTGCTACAATAATGACCCCATAGTTCTCAGTTTTACTTCCTTTTTACAAACGTTTTTCTAGCTAACTTGGCGAAAGATTTCCTATGCTGGTGAAGCTAAAAACAGCGTATCACTTACGCCGGATGTTCTGCCCATAATTCGAAACGCATGGGGACGTTCGAAAATATCTTGGCTAGTCAATCTTGCTTCTTGCTTTATTCCTGAACTTACCTCAAACATGGTGATTCCTGTTGCCTCCTTGTGTTAGTGTGTTTGTGTGTGTCTCTCTCAGCGATCGGTGTTTGTTCCTAAGTTGGTTGGAAAAGTTCCTGCGTATGGAAAAGGTAGAGCTTCAGTTCTTATGAATACGTTGGTCTGCTTCTTCTACTTCTTTTGAAATTCCGGCAGACTAGACACCATATACCGAATTGCTGCCCCCACAGGCTATTCTGTAACCCCAACCTACACCATTAAAGGGGCCATATCGTGCGAATTTTCAGATTCATACCTTTATTTAGGAGTTCTACAAGAATAGGTTTACGCATTTTAATGTTCAATAAACTATTTATTTTTCTAAACTGCCTGAATCTGCAGCACCTCTATTCACCCTAGTCTGAAACGCTCTGTTTTAGCCCCTGTCTCTTTAAAGAAATACCTGTGAGGTAGGCTAAAGGAACTTTACTACCTTTCCTAAATATTTCTGTATGATTATCAGGAGCTAAAAGATTTTTAATAGAGAAAGTGGTACACCAAGCACAGACAACTCCTCATATAAAACCCTCCTACCCTCTCTATACCTGCCACAATGAATGTTTCACTGTTTCCACCACCCCACATTCTTGACATAAATCATCCCTGTGTTGACCAATGAGAGCCTACAACACAGCCAACCCACAGTGCCACCTCATCCTTGTCAACATCACCTCATCTCGTCTCTTTATCCTTGCCCATAATCCCATGGATAGTCGGACTGATTTTTGAATCTCAAAATATTGCCTCCCGCTATTCTTGTTTTCCCATTCTTGCTGCCACCTCTTACTCATCTCCTCCCTAACCTTGCTTCGATATTCTAACCTCCCTATAGCTACTTCCACATCCACCCATTCCCTTATAAGAGCCCCCTAGCTAACCAAGCACTACCTCATTTCCCATCCCCCTTACATGCGCAAGAACCCATAAAAACCCCACCCTACACCCATATACACACCCAATATAGAGTTCCCAATAATTCTATTATTAAGTCTGGATGGGCTGCTTTCTTGACCTTGTGGTCCAACACCAAAACTGAATCTATAGTGGACCATCCATGCCTAAACCTGCTCTGAAAAGGGACAAAAAATCCACTACCCTCCAGCAGGTGAACCAACCGGTTTGTTACCATTCCTTCCATAGCTTTACATATCACAGGAGTGTGCTGTTGGTCTGCTGATGGGGGAGGGGCTTCTTCTTTGTTCTGGTCTGCCTAACAGCCCCTCCCCCTCTGTCCCTGGTTTATTGTTTTAACAGACTGCAGGAAAGTGCTAAACTTCTGGCTGTCTTTTCACCCATTAGAAATGGTAGACCTACCCCCTCTCTAGAATGAGAACATGAGACAGAGAAAGAGTAGGGATTAGCAGTCCATGTGTGGGGGGGAGGGGTGAATGGGAGGCCAAAGGGTGTCAGTTTATTCAGAACAATAATGAAATAATAATTTTTATTTTTTTGAAGCACTTTACGTTGTAAAAACAATGGGCCAAATACAGGAGACGACCACGACATGTCCAGATTCAGAAACCCCCTTTGGGTTCCAATGCCAATTGCTTGCTGTAAAAGTTTCAAAATTACGAAGCGGCAAACACCATGAACCCCACATAGGCCGACCCTTCATGCAATCAAAAAAAGAAAGTGCATGCAAGAGGAGGAGCAAAAGAAATCCAAAACATTTGTAAGTGAGAATCTGTTGTGTTGAATACATTTGTTATGCCATCGGTTTAATTTGTCCCAGCAGGCGAAAAATTTATTGGTATCAATTAAATTCTAACAACTGTTAGCAAGTCTTCTGAGTAACGTTGGACTAGCTTATTCTGTCCGAACTGTTATTAATGCATAGCCGTCAGATATTATATCTCTGTGAATTGCTTGTATAAGTCTTACAGTGTACAACTTTGAGCTAAGATGTTGTTAACATCAGCTAGAATGTTGCTAGTTGTAGGTTAATAATTTCATACAGAACTGAAAACCATTGATTGTTGTGAACTATGCGAGCAGTGTTAACAGTTAAAATAATAATATTAAAATTAAAAGCTAGCTGTGCTCTCTTCTTTTTTCTCAAGGTGTTTTGCTTAAATTTCATAGTTCACCTCAAAAATGCCCAACATGTATTTTACCTTAGGCCCCCAGAGTCCCTAGAAACACCTCTGCCCTGCAGTATGACCCTTTAACCCCGACCTTTATGTTTCAGAGACACATGCTCATTATATTTCTGAATCAAACTCTGAAATGATTTTTTTTTATCACTTTAATCAAAGTTTAATTGTTCATCATAAAATACTTCAAGATCCTTTTCAGAAAAGAAATGGTCCTTTGACATTTGAATTTTGTTTATAAAAAGTAAAACTGTTCTAGTGTTATATCCAGCACTTCACTGCAGCACAATTCTTTTTTTTAAAGCAGTCAGAACTGGTTCTGCTGGTTTTGGGGGAGGGAGGTTGCCTGTTGTTTGTAGCCAGGTCAATGACGTGACGCCTACGTTTTCTGTCCAACTGAATTTTTTGCCTTTTAAAAAATGTCAAGACACATAAGAAGACAACACATATATCTAGTACCTTTCCCATATACATACTCACTTTCAATTTTCAACCCTTTTAGTTATTGGTAATTTTTCTGTTTGAAGTGTCAAAATATCATGTGGTGCAACCGTCCAGCCATGACGTTTATTTTGAAAACTTGTTTAAAATTACTTTCACCGACCCACCATAGAATACAAACTGACCTCAGACTTGACTTGTCACACACACATCTTCCCCTCTGCTTTTCAGTACACAGAAGAGCCTCTTTCTGCTCTCTCACAAAGGCCCGCATGGTACAGATGCCTCACCTCTTATTGACTATTGAAAGAATCTCCTAACATGCACCACACACATCTGTATGTCTGCAGATAGACAACTCTCTCTCTCTCTCTCTCTCTCTCTCACACACACACACACACACACACACACCTCTCTTTCTCTCTCTAAAGATGTTCCAAATTTCTCTTCCTTAAATCAACAACTCTGTTAGTACTGTTGTGTTCAGTTGCTGTGCTGTGGTTTAGTCCTGATTTTGCAACGTGTAGGGAGCGTGTCATGGCTTCTCATTGAGTTTCATGGATATCATGTGTTTTTTTTTAAGGGTTCTCCTCCCTCCGCCTGGCCTCTGAAGCAGGGGGAGAGAGAAGATGTTGTGGAGGAGAGGGGAGGAGAGGATGTTAGAGAGGGGAGGAGCTGAAGGAGTTGTGCTGGGGGCTAAGGGTTCTCCTCCCTCCTCCTGCCCTTTTAAGCAGACTGCAGAGTAGATGTTCACGGACATCCCAGACACCAGCTCACAGGTTTAATCAGCTCCAGAGCAAGCATCCATCATTGCCATAAACTGACAATGTTCAGCTCTGCTGGTTTAACCAGACATCTCTGACTGGACAAGGGCTACGCCCCCTTCACTGCATGTCAATTCATTATTTCTCAGGAAGTTTAAACCAATAGACAAAGGGCCACAGGAGGTAGAATTTTCCAGGCCAGGACCCAGCAGCAGAACTGTGATTAGGCTAGTTAATCTGTTTAAATTCCTCTTGTTATTATCTCACTGCAATTTTCTGAGCTGTAACCTTAATGGTCTATTTTTAATGAATTTTTTTAACACTTGGAACTTTGAACTGCTGCTATAGCGCCACCATCAGGAACAACGAGACGGCATGGCATGGGTTGTAGTTTTGAGAGGACTTGGACATGTGTGGCAAATTCGGTGCATTTTTAACCATGGGAAGTAGGATATTTGGGGGAATAATAATAATAATAATAATAATAATGTTAATAATAATAATAATAATAATAATAATAATAATAATACTATTAGTATTATTATTATTATTATTATTATTATTATTATTATTATTATTATTAACGATTACAATAGTTGACCGGCTGTACCAGTCGGCCACCTAATTATAAGTTCTGTGTTCACTTTGTGGCTTTCAAGGGTGATGTCCTGTGAGTGTGTCCTATGACTACTGGATTTGTGAAGTAAGGTAAAAAGGTAACTTGGCCAGCAATGCTTTGTAAACAAAAAAAGTCAATGTTTTTCTCTCAAATGACTAAGAGAAGACCATCCTACTTTTGTATACAGTGTACAATGATGAGTTCTAAAACCATCCCAGTTACAAAGCACTGTGGTAAACTGCATCAAGGCACTGGGGCTGCATGCATATACACATTATCTCCATAATCCATGACAGACAAGAGAGTAGATTTGACTGTTTTTCTATTTTGAAGTGAAAAGCATGACCTTATTCTATATAGAGCAAGCACACGCGTCTTAAATGATAACTTTTCATCTAGTGAAATTCACAAATATTTGGAAACTGCAACACGCTTAATTTAGGCCCCAGGGAGCAAATGTTATCTGCCTTATAATCTAACTTTTTGGCCCTTGAGAAAAGCATATTTTTAGTTTTTGACTCATTAAGGACTAATCTTAGATTTCTAAGGGATTTCAGTACACAATTAAATGCCTTTGTCAGGTTTGACATTGCCTGTTCCATGGATGGAGCAGGAATAAAGAATGGTATCATCTGCATAGAAAAGTACTTTACAGTATTTTACAGAGGCACATAAAGTGTATATAATGAAGGACCAAAAACCGAACCTTGTGGCACACCATTTTTTTGGCTACAACCTTTTTTTCAAAACTTTAGCATTTATGCACTCTGTTCTATCAGGGAAGTAGTCCTAAAACCATGTAAAGGCTGCATCATCAAATCCCAGCAAGGCTAATCTATCCAGAAGTAATCTGTGATTAACTATATCAAAAGCCTTTGACAAATCAATAAACAAAGCAGCACAATGTTTCTTATCAAGAGCAGTAATTATATAATTGACTACAAGAGTAGCGTGTGATTTGACTGGGGGGGAGGCTCTGGTCTTTCTATCCCTGGCATTGCAATGTCAATATCCATCCTCAGCTGGGATACATTTCCCCCCCTTGAAATATTTTCGACCAATAGTGATTTAATTACTGACCTTTTTTTGCATGATTAAAATTGCAAATATATTCTGTCAAATTTTTCTTCAAAGAATAACAAGGTAAAATCACCCAAACTTTACCAGCGCGACAAACGTGACAAAAAAAAAATACATTGAATGGATTTTTGTTTAACTGGAGGCGGAAAATTAAGTTTGACTGTATGAATTGGATTGACTGAAATGCTGGCCATACCATCTCTTAGCGCGCACCGACATCCTCTCATAACAAACTTTTTCTAAGAACAACATTGAGACAGCACTAATATAGTTGGCGTGGTTGCTAGTATTTGCAAGAAGACATATATAGGCTAAGCCAAAGCGGCATACGAGAAATCTTGATACCCCCGTAATCAGTCAAATATTTGCTTGAAAACAAATCCTATCTTAAAGTACTCTGATATTTGGCCGAGCAAGGTTCTTAGCGTTATCTTTTTTTTTTTAACTAGCTAGCTAGTATCACATATGATTCATGCTCTACATGTGAGACACATCTAGACACCCATTTGGGTTAAACCTAAAATAACTCTTTGTATGGCTAGGAAGGATTGCTATATTAGTTTAGTAAAATGTGTATGCATTATTCCACCGGTCAACGCACAGAGACAGCCAGAAGTGCACACAGATTTCAGTTTAGTGTTAAGCAAATACATTTGCATTTGCAATGGGAACACTTGCGTTCCAACGTTTGCCCTGACATGACTGACATCATGTTTTAAATATCGGACATTAGAAATGTGATGCATTACATTTTAAAGATTAATTAAAATATGATGAACACTTAGGTCGAGTGTATATTTTATATGCAATTGTCCCAACACAACAAATTAGCACACCTTATAAGAAATGACAAGGTGTCAGCCTTCAAATAATACTTGACACTGCCGTATGACACTTAACCTTGTTCAGTTGCTTGTTCAATAAGATATGTCTAGTTATAGACAAAAACATTTGTTTCCGTAAACATATAAATACAGCAATTTCAGGACCTATTTTGACTGGTTTATTGCCATACCTGCTTATAGGCATAGGTTGAATTGTTTAAAACTTAACAAGGGGTTGGTACAATATCTGACCAGGTGTAGCTTATGAATTTGTTATATTTTATTTCAACAGCAATGAAAGGTTACATTAAGGTAACTTTGAACAGTAAAGAAATGGCTTAGTGACCAATTTGGCCACTCATTGCATGACACCGTGATTGTTAAATTAAAAATATGTGTCAGGGGCTCGGCTTTGAAGGGTGCAGACAGCTTTAGCAGATATGGGTCTAATTGATCTGCACCCATAGAGCTTTGAAATTGCATAGGGCATGTAGAACTTCCAAACAATCAATTGTCTAAATGAGAAGGAAACACCATTTCCATGGGAATTAAATGGGAATATCTCCTTTTCTACACCAGTGTAAACGGCATCTCCTGGTGCAAATTGTGCATCAATAGCTCAGCATTGTTCAAAAAGTGAGTCTGATTTTTAAAAAAGTATGGTTAAAAGCATCACAAATCTCATTTTAATTAGTTACAGGTCTAGCATTATTTGCTGGGGTGGACAGGATGACACACTGCCTTTAAGTGATTTAACAACTTTCCAGAATTTTGCTGAATTGTTTCCACACTGAGATTAATTATTCAAACAATATGTAGATTTAGCACTTTTCACCGTGTACGTACATGTATTTGTAAGATGTCTAAATGTTTGCCAGTCCAGATCACAAGCAGTAGATCTAGCCAAAGCCCAAGCTTTGTTTCTCTGTAATATTTTCTCTACTATTTCATAAGTATACCAAGGATTGCTTCAATTCTTTATTCTACATTTCTTAAAAGAGGCATGGTTTGTTTGCTAACAAATTAAAAATGATTATAAAATATTCCAGCGCTAATTCAGCATCTGGAAATAGAGCTATAGATGAAGGATCACTGTGATACAAGTCATGTAAAAACGCCTGCTCAACAAATTTCTTAAAATACCTTATAGTCATACTGAGATCCAGATCTCTTTGTTTTAGTGTCTCTAATACAACCAACTGCACAGCGATCACTAAAACCATTTGAAGGGCCAAGGACCGAATATGTGCATATTTATTCCGATATCTATATACAAAACAAGGAGTCATTCATGTAACAGTAGTATCAAGATTGCTTGTAGTGTATTTGAAATAATCACCCCACATATAATTGCAAATAAATCAAAACTTCAGACAGATATGGAACATGTGAACAAAAATGCCCAATTGTTGATGACTCCTTTATATTAAGCATTGCCTTTGATCAACAGAAGAGAATAACAGCATACCATTGTTGATCCTTTATATTAAGCATTGCCTTTGACCAACAGAAGAGAATAACAGCATACCATTGTTGTTGATCCTTTATATTAAGCATTGCCTTTGATCAACAGAAGAGAATAACAGCATACCATTGTTGATGACTCCTTTATATTAAGCATTGCCTTTGATCAACAGAAGAGAATAACAGCATACCATTTTTGGCTGAGCCAATGACATTGCTGTTTCATATCCATTAGTTACTTGCATTCTTTGGTGTTGTTAAAAGGTGTAACCACTGAGTTTAAATTATTCCAACACTCAGAGAAGTGCAATGTTTTTTTCTCGTGCGTGTATTCTTTGATGTCTTTTAAGGTTTGAGAATATAGAGAAGTTCCTCCCACAGTCAGAGCAGTGATGTGGCTTTTCTCCTGTGTGTATTACCTGGTGTCTTTTAAGGTCACTTAATTGACCGAGGGTTTTCCCAAAAAAAGAACAGTCATATGGCCAGTCTCCAGTGTGTATTCTTTGATGCATTTTAAGGCCTTTCGAATGAGTAAAGTTTTCCCCACAGTCAGAACAGTGATGTGGCTTTTCTCCAGTGTGTATTCTCTGGTGTCTCTTAAGGTTACTTAATTCATAGAAGTTTTTCCCACAATAAAAGCAGTCATATGGCCTTTCTCCTGTGTGTATTCTTTGGTGCGTTTTGAAGCTTTTCCAATAAGTAAAGTATTTCCCACAGTCAGAGCAGTGATATGGCTTTTCTCCTGTGTGTATTCTTTGGTGTGTTCTGAGGTTTCTCAATATAGAGAAGTTTTTCCCACAGTCAGAGCAGAGATATGGCTTTTCTCCTGTGTGCATTCTTTGGTGTGTTTTAAGGCCTGACAATCGAGAAAAGTCTTTCTCACAGTCTGAGCAGTTATATGGCTTTTCTCCTGTGTGTGTTCTTTGGTGTGATAACTGAATTAAATTCTTCCCACAGTCACTGTGTGTAGTCTGGTGTTTCATTGAAATAGCACATTCTTTAACAATCGTGACCCATTTGCAGTTGTTGCGATGTTGTCCTTGACCTATTTCAGTAATTCTGGTGGTTGTAACACCCAATTTCTCATCAGCCGCTAGCATTTTCCTGCAGTCTTCCAGACAAACGACTGCTGTCTTTAAAGGCACATGAGTAGAGTGGACTCCGCTGATGGAATTTGAAGTTAGCAGCCTCATTGGTTGAAGTTGGACATTATGAAGAGAGGGAATGTTCTGGTGTCCAGCGTCCTAATAATAAAAGAAAAAGCCTATGATTATTACCTTATACACATTTTTCAAGAATAGAAAGACGTACCTTAAATAAGCACAAACGGTCATCGGCCAACAGGTAAAAATTTACAGATCATTACGCTGATAACAGCCATTTGGTTTTTTCCAGAAAAAATACTTTCCCTGTTGGCTTCTGTGTGAAGGACACACACATACTGGCAGCACGGTGGCTCAGTGGTTAGCACTGGTGCCTCACAGCAAGAAGGTCCACCTGACCCAATGGCCTTTCTGTGTGGAGTTTGCATGTTCTCCCTGTGTTTGTGTGGGTTTCCTCCGGGTACTCCGGTTTCCTTCCACCATCAAAAAACATGCTGCATCCTCCTACCAGTGCCCTGACCAGTCACTGCCAATTCACCTGGAGTCGGTCTGTGGGTCCTATGTGTGTGAGCAAGTCTGTCGTAATAGGTTGGGTGAGCAAGTCTGGCACAAATTGGTTGCCGTGGTATCACTCAGACTGAGTGTTGTGTTTGTTAGCTGTCGGTCCATTCGTTGTTCGTTCTGTGTAATTAATTGGCGACCAATTTGTGTAAAGCATTTTGAGTCTCGAGAAAAGCGCTAAAAACTAAATAAAATGAATTATTATTATAATTATTATTATTATTAGAGTTGACAATCAGCATATTGTAACCCAACAATAATAAAACCTAGACTGTCATACGAACTGTTCATTCACTCACATTTGTTTTACACCCATTTTGTTTGGGGACTAGAGAGCATCTATTCAAAAAATATCCCCATCCTAAACCAGCACCAAATATATAGAAATATAAAGAGTAGAATAGTAGAAGTGACTGACTTTTTCTGTATCTTTTGTTCTATGTCAAGGTGTCAGTTCTCTCCAAAGCATGCAGTGACTTCCTGATCGGAACGCTGGACCTCTCAAACTGCCTGACGCTATTGGCTCTGGCAGAAGGATATGGGTCCGCCCCTCTGCTACAGCGAGCCAATGAGTTTGTCCTTCAGAACTTCCATCAGCTGGCTTTGAGTGCGGACTTCCTTGACATGCAGGTAGGGCGGATTTTGTTTTTCACAGTATGTCCTAAAAACAACTTGCTCCGAGGAAGAGTGGACCCAATTGTGAACAGAGCAGAGATGAGCTATCTTCCTAATCATATCCGTACAGTCAACTTTAGTGTCAAATGTTGTAAAAATGAACACAGAACATGATCATGTATTAAAGCAAGATATTAGTCTTCATGGGAATGCAGTGTGCCGGTGATAAATAATGAATAATAATAATTAAAACTGATGTTTGTGGTGCTATTGCGGAGCCCCCACCCAAAGTTGGAGAAGGTTGAATGTCTTGGTAGCCAAATACGACATTCGTATTTGTTTTTATACGTAAAATGTAACCAGCATTGAACCTTCTGCTCCCAAACAATGGCTAGCTCATAAAACCACCCCAAAGTTCATTAAACAACCCCCCCCAAAAAAAGTTCATAAAGCAAACCACCCCAAAGTTCATTAAACAAACCCCCACAAAGTTAATAAAGTAAACCACCCCAAAGTTCATAAACACCCCCCCAAAGTTCATAAAACAAACCACCCCAAAGTTCCGCTCAAAAGTCTCTCAAAACATCCTTCTTCTAGGTTAACGTGTTGGAGACGTGTCTACAGTCAGACACACTGAGCGTCCCCAGTGAGGAGGCAGTTCTGATGTCACTGCTGCGTTGGGTAGGTCACGACCTCCATGGCCGACGCAGCCTGTTGCCCCGGTTACTAGGACTTGTTAGGTTACACCACTTACCGGCAGAAACACTTAAGGTAAACGCACACTCAGCATATATATATATATATCTAACACACAGTGCCTATATATGGAAACCTATGCTTGTGCGTCTTATGCATTTTCTTAGAATGCCCATATTTGTATGTCTCTTTATATACTGTATATATTAAAAAGGATATACTATATGTGTACAGTATTCAGTGTGTACTAAATGTTGTCTGTGTGTCAGGCTCTGTGTGTGAGTGAGGCCCTGCTCAAGGAGAATGAGGGGTGCGTGCAGCTGCTTGATGAGGCGAGCGCCCGCCAGCGGCAGTTTGGTGGTCTCCTTGGCGACGCCCGTCCCTCCACCACCCACAGCTACATCTACGTCCACAAGACGGAGGAAAATGGAGAGATACACCACGCCTTCTGCTACCTGCTGGAAGCCGACCAATGGAGAGAGCTGCCTCGTAGCCCGGTCGTCGCCATGGTACCGGACCCCCCAGGCTCCTACCTGAGCGCCTATGCAGAGCAGGTAGGGCAAACACACCTGTTGGGAAGAGTATAGTCACCTGTAGAGGTGTAGAGGGACCAGAGGACTCCAGACTCCTCTGTAGAAGAGTAGAGGGACCAGAGGAATCCAGATTCCCCTGTAGAAGAGTAGAGGGACCAGAGGAATCCAGACTCACCTGTAGAGGAGTAGAGGGACCAGAGGAATCCAGACTCACCTGTGGAGGTGAAGAGGGACCAGAGGAATCCAGACTCCTCTGTAGAGGGTCAGAGGGACCAGAGGAATCCAGACTCCTGTGTAGAGGGTCAGAGGGACCAGAGGAATCCAGACTTCTGTGTAGAGGAGTAGAGGGACCAGAGGAATCCAGACTCACCTGTAGAAGAGTAGAGGGACCAGAGGAATCCAGACTCACCTGTAGAAGAGTAGAGGGACCAGAGGAATCCAGACACCTGTAGAGGAGTAGAGGGACCAGAGGAATCCAGACTCACCTGTAGAGGAGTAGAGGGACCAGAGGGATCCAGACTCACCTGTAGAGGAGTAGAGGGACCAGAGGAATCCAGACTCCTCTGTAGAGGGTCAGAGGGACCAGAGGAATCCAGACTCCTGTGTAGAGGAGTAGAGGGACCAGAGGAATCCAGACTCACCTGTAGAGGAGTAGAGGGACCAGAGGAATCCAGACTCACCTGTAGAGGTGAAGAGGGACCAGAGGAATCCAGACTCACCTGTAGAGGAGTAGAGGGACCAGAGGAATCCAGACTTAGGGTAGTGGTGGTGGCGGTGATGCTTTGTTGTTGTTCACCATGGACATTACAATATAATTAAAAAAGAACATGCATTCCCCAATTTAAGTTTATTTATGTAATTTCCTAAATGTCTCCCAAGATGTTTGTAACTGGTGGTTGCCGGGGTAACTGTTGCCGGGCGGTGCGTCTGCACGTTGCCGAGGCGTTTCACGAAGCGACAGACGAGGTGTGGCGTTTCTGTCCGGTCTCACGCACCTACACCCCTGCCAGCCCCATGGGGAAACCCCGCACCATGCACGTGGCTGTGAACGCCCTCAACCGACTCTACGTGATTGGTGGAAGGACCAGAGGGCCGAGGGACGGAGCTCCACCCTTACTCGAGGTAAAGAACACACAGTGGACACGCCCACAATAAACCTGCCCAATAGATACGTCTTCTCCTCTCTCTCCCTCTTCCTCTTCCTCTCTCCCTCTCTCTCCCTCTCCCCCCCCCCTCTCTCTCTCTCTCTCTCTCTCTC
>JAVQIZ010186699.1:0-44781 GCA_036023535.2 Galaxias brevipinnis
GTATGAAATTGCAGTATTTCAGAGATATAGTACTTTATACTCTATTAATACTATATATATATATATATATATATATATATATAATATATATATTATATATATATATATACATGCATACACTATATTTTGATTAGATAATGGTTTGCATCACTTGTAACGTCTGTTACAGTAATGTTTAGTAGGCCTAAACAGTCAACATGCGTTTTTCAGTTACAGTAGGTGCGCCAGACTGACGCTAGTGTATAAAAGTGCTAGTCTGTTAATTTGTTTAAAATTGGTTATCTTAAATCATCCAATCAAAAAATACCTTGAACAGCTTGTCAACATCCACATACATACACCCCTAAATGTCAGTGTGCTGATTAGGTTCTTCTCAGCATAGGTGTTTGAAGTGATGCTGTTGGAATACTCATGGCAAGCTACATCAACACAACATATTTTGTCTTTTACGACGGGCTAAATGTCAGATAAGTAAGACATTTGATGACTTGTCACAAGGCATTGCACAATACGCTATTGACACTGACCCATGAACGCATTGTGTCTTCATGTTAAAGCAAGGTAAAGTCAGGGAGGGGTGAAATAACATCAATAAATGATTTACATGACTGATTTACAGTAATTATTTCTTATACTATAGCTATTTATGGTTAATAGGTGCTTGCAGGCTAGCTACTCCCTGGTATGCTGAAGTCTGTTATTTATTGCCAACTTATGTCCTTGCCACAATTCGGTAAGCTTTTTTTTGCTCTCTGCATTTTATCTTGCAGCCGCGTTATTATTGTCCCTCTCTTTCTTGGTACGTTCTTAAAGTGTGACCACACAACCTCAGTCAGAGCTATATCTGCCTCCAGCAATTTGAAATGTGTATATCAGAAAGGATGGTAAAATATTCACTGGGGATGGGGCAATATGGCTGTCATTATTGACAGCTCACTAATATAGCTTATTGAACCAAATGAAAACCTTGTACAAGCTACAGATGTGTTTGAAAACGTTTCGTTTCATATATAATAACATCACAATCTCAATTGCATAATATGAAGGAGAAAATACTGACTTTTAAAACCGAAAATGGACATTTACACAAGTTTTCATTGAATGTTAGGAAGTAGGTGTTGCGTTGTATACATGCAAGATTGTGGTTACAATTTATAGACTTAAGTCAACTAAAACAAGTAAAATGGGGCTATGCAAAAGAACACAGATGGCAACAGAAAATGTAAGCATGTAAACCAAACAAATCCACAGATTTACTGAAAAACACAAGCTTTTGATTACTGATCCTTGCTTCGTCATCCCTACCCCAGCACCCTTTTATTATCAACGCAAAGCCAGTGACCATCCTAAGGGACTTGATTACCGAGGCAATGGAAATGAAGGCAAAGAGGCAGCAGGAGCAGCAGAGAGAGCTGGAGGAGGAGGACGACAACTCTGTATGTACTCTGGCATGTATAGTACAAAGAAGTACACACGCACACATGTCATATAATGTAAATCTATAATTCTTCACAAGCTCTTTGCATACCAAGCCATATGCATCGTGGCGTGTCTACTCATAGATCCAGTGAGGTCAAACCTCTGGTCTTGAGCATGACATTTACCTAGTCAATGACATAACCGTGTGTCCATAGCACAAGCTTCCTAGATGATGCCGTAATAACCTTTAGGTCTGTGCTGGCCCTATGCCATATTGTCCAGGAGGATGAGGTGGAGGTGGACTCTCACACCATGGTAAAGTCCGGCTCTGAGGGCGCCGGCACCATGCGCGCCACAGGTACCATGAGTGACGGCGCGCAGACCATGATCGAGCACGGCAGCACCATGCTGGAGTCGGACCTAGGCACCATGGTCATCAACAGTGACGATGAAGAGGAGGAGGAAGACCAGGGGTCCATGAGGAGTGAGCACTGATTCAATGTTATTTTAAACTCTACTTGGTAATAAAAGTAAGCTAGTTCATTGTGTATCACTCGGCCAATTTGGTTCACCCCCAGGACATGCCACCTCCCAGCAGCCCCTGCGGCCCTCCTTCATGGACTATTTTGACAAGCAGGACTCCAACAAAGCCCAGCAGCAGGAGAGCTACAACCACAACCAGCCCCACGAGGCCTACCACATGGCCAAGAACGTCTTCCCTGACAACTGGAAAGTGCCCCAGGATGGAGACTTTGACTTTGTGAGTTCTCTCATTCTCCCTCACCTACACAGGGGCACACCTCTATAACAGGACAGGCAGACATTTCATGTGATAAAGGCAATTATTATAATCTTATTGTTCTTATGTAACTTCCACAATATATTACATTTATATGATTAGAGGTTTTCTTTGTTGTAAGTTGCCTAACATTCAGCCCCTCTCCATACGTGTCCAAGCAGCTGAAGAACCTGGACTTTGAGGAGCTGCAGCTGCGCCTCACCGCCCTGGACCCTATGATGGAGAGGGAGATTGAGGAGCTGCGACAACGTTACACTGCCAAGAGGCAGCCCATCCTAGACGCAATGGACGCTAAGAAGAGGCGACAGCAGAATTTCTGAGGCGCTGTTACAACCCCAAAGGAAAAGAGGACAACTTGCCACCATTAGCAGCAACTTATTTTTTTCTTTTGTATTGCCACTCACAATAGAAAAAGAAAATGGGTGACCCCTCTGACCTTGTGCCCAATCCTGATGGAACAAGCTTTTGAAATCGACCATAGCTTGGGATCTTCTCTTTTGGTAGCACTCAACATGATAGTCCCCATAAGTTATTTCCTAAGGGTTGTTCAACAGTTTTCTATTCTGTCTAATTCACACCCTCCTTGTTGGATTGGCTCTGTATGAGTGATGCATTTTAGAAAAATGTATTGCTCCTCCAATCAAAGATGGCTTTCTGATATAAGTTTTTATTTAGTTGTTTCATACAGTATACTTAAAGAATTTTCTAAACATGGTGATGCCTACATAATCACCAAGCTAACAGCAACAAGGGTACGTAGGAATTGCCCGTGTCAAACCTAACAAACTTTTCCCCTGATGTAAATACAATGTAACAAAGTTAGTTAATGTCCACTGAAAAGCTGTGGAGGTTTGTCCACAACCAAAGATAAGCATGATGATGAGAAGAATGCCTTAAAAAAAAGCTGAAGTTATAACTAGGAATGTAACATGAGACGAGTAGTTCAACACTTATCTACCAATAGGACAATGATTGCATTTGATCATGTAGATTTAGAAATTTTGGAAATTTAAACAAAGTCAATTTTAGTAGCGTCATGCCTTTTTAGATACGGACCAGTAGGCTTTAATTCATTCATTAGGATATGTTCTAAGTCTTAAACAGGGTTTATCTGTCTAGCATTGATGAACTAGTTTGAAGCAGCATCTTTTGATACTGTTAGACTTCATGAATGTACTTTACAGGACAGCCGAGTGGCTAAGAATCTCTCCCGAAAGCCATGTGGTTCTACATTCCTCTCTGAAAACATGGCTTGGTATAGGTGTAGCTAGCAATTTAAATGGCAAGTTGCTCTCCTGTGACTAACGTATAAAGGAGAGTTGTGTTAAGTGACATATTTCAGATATATTTATATTTACGGGATATGTAGTACTGCACCTCCTTTTATATCATTCAAATTAAATACATAAATAAGTTGTAAACCCAGAACATTGCAGAACTTGATGAAAACCGTTGTTTAAAATATTTTCCTTTTTTAATCTTTACTTAACTGTGACATTTAGAGTCAACAAAAACATTAACTTAAAGCTTTCACTGTTGTTGACAGGAATTGCATTCACCATGTATAACTTTTAGTGCATCGTTGCACATCTTTGCTTGTCATATGGTCCTTGAACATCTTTGACTTGAGTTGTTGCAGATTCGACATAAAGCCCAGTGCACACAGTTTTATCTATAGGAAGAGACGTCTGGGTCATTTTATGTGCCTAGCTGATATTTGAGCAATAAAAGTTAAGTCTGTTACAAGTGCACAGCTAGGTGAGGTTGTATGCAAAAAGAAATCATGCTGTCAGTGATTGAGCGTGAATTCTCCCAATGTACTCGTTAATTCTTTCTTGCATGTTATGCTTGTAAGTCATACATTATGTAGAAACTTGAAAGGTTCTTGTTTAATAATGAAGGAACTACTTTAATGTCAGAGCTTTTCTTTCATTAACTGACCCCCTACATTTATAGCTATAGTGTACTTGCAGGCCTGTGTGCAATCTGTAGATGAATACCATGTTTTGTCAAACACTACATTGTTGCTTTTATTGGGTTTCCTGTGTTAATGATTGATAATGTGATGTAACCCCCCTCTCTTAAGGTTAAATGCTTGGAAGGGTGTTATATTGTACACTCACCAGTTTGTTAAAACTTACGCTTAAATTAAGTACACTTAAATTAAAGAATTACCATTTATATCTGATTATGTTCAGGACCTATTTTATGTTTTCATACTTTCTGCACGTGCATGCTGGTCGTCTCTTTTTCTTGTCAAGTTTTTCTTTTCAAAATAGATTTTGATCAACGCAACATGTATGTATGTTCCGCTTCTAGGCAACAATTGTAATATTGACATTTGTGACAAGGGTTTGAAAAGTTGATATTTTGTTGGCTGGTGATATTTGGACTTGACTGAATTTTTATTATTGGTTTTGCTTGTGGTGAGAGTGAGACTAATACATAATGTAAATACTTCCAATTGTTCTCCAGTTTGTTCTTGAAAATAACTAATTCAACCTAATTACAGTACAAACCATTACTATTCACATTTTTTGTTTTATTAATTTACGTTGTGTTCAGCAAACTAAAAGTGAAAAAGAAATTCGTTTTTCCTCATGCTGATGGTCTACCGGCTGCTGCTACATCGTTTTGTGTGAAGTATGCACCATAAATCAAGCATGTGTTACCATTAGAACACACAATCTTGAAGACATGCTACCGTAGTTGCTTTCTATGGGCGGATATGTAAACTTAATCCATGTAATAATTAAGCAATAAAAAGTATATCCTAAAATGTGTATTAACAATAATGTGTGCCAAACAATAGTTCTATAACAATCTGTTTTACCACAAAAATCCTATTCTATGGACTGTATTGTCTTAACTCATCAAAAAAGGAAAGGTGCTACATCCAGAGTCATTACGGTAAAGGACTGTGCACTGAACTTTTCTTGAAGGTTGCACAAATTAAATCTTCTTCACAAGCCACTCTGCTTGAGAGAAAGCTTTAAGACAAAATGTCTTCTATTGTCAGGAAAATAATTAACACCGCTACAGCGCCTGCTGCCATTGGGCCATATAGGTAAGACAATTTATTGTAAAATATATATTCCTGAACCACACATATTCAATAAGTAGACCAATAGGCCTACCGGTAAATGTGTGTTTTTTCACTTTGCATAAGCCAGCTGTCCATATTTTAAAATGAACCTAGTAAATATTTAATTAGGGGAGGGTCGGTGGTGGTGGCACATATATACGCTCCAGCTCATGCATAAACTGAAATAGCATTTGTATTGTAAAGTCAAAATTTAGTCCGGGAGCTTACATATATTACAGACACAATGGCAGCTATTCTCCGACAAATTCCATACACATCAAAAGCCCCCATCAGACGGGGTGTCTACAGGTAAGCATACTGATTTTGTCCATAGGTTTGAACCATTTAAACTATTTTTAAAAGTTCTTCTCACACGGCTTTCTACGTTTAAATTTTGAGCCTGTACTGAAATAATGCTGTTAGTTGTATGGTTTTTAAATAATATATTAAAACTACCCATACTTGATTTTATCCTGCTTTCAGTAATTCCTTGCACACACTTACTTCAAATGGGTATAGGGGCGTTGCCACTAGCAAATAGGCTGAGTAAATGTGTGTAGGGGTGTTACCCTTCTAGCCAATAGGCTGAGTATAGCTGTGTAGGGATATTATCACTCTAACCAATACATAGAGTTTAGTACCTTGGATCATAAAGTGGAACAATGTCCACACAACAAATCACAGACTGCATTTTACAGTCAAGGCTGTCAGAGAAACACTAAAAGTAATAGGTCTGGCTTATGTGATATTGTTCGCCTTCAATCAAGAAAAGGAGACCTTACACACACAAAAAAAAAAAATCTAGCCTTTTGAACACATGAAAGTGAAAGCCTGTAACAACCTAGGCACATGTTGAGTTTTCTGTATATGTATGGATGCAAATTTCAGCCAAGCGGTTGTGGCAGATCGTACCATGTACATCTCAGGTCAGCTGGGACTGGACACAGCTTCTGGGCAGCTGGTGGACGGAGGGGTGCAGGCCCAAGCCAAACAGGTAGGAGGAGAACAGGGGGTGGGGGGTGGGGTAGCAGTGTTGTCCACTTCTAATATTGCAAGTTATTTTCCATAAGGAAGCAAAACTGTTTTATGCAAGCAGTTCCAAATATATATCCTTAAAATGTTATGCTTTAGAAGATGTATGAATTTAGATTATTTCTTGGAACTAATCTTGTGTAGTTCTGTGTCTATCTTTAAAAAAAAAAAGGATGCGTATGACCATAAACGTTTCTGATGGTCAAGATTTTGTGTTGTCTTTCTTTGGTTTCCTCAAGGCCCTTATTAACATGGGGGAGATTCTCAAAGCTGCAGGTTGTGGGTATGAGAATGGTAAGATCTCAACTACTCACCTCACCACAGATAGGTACAATAAAGTATACTATATTGTAGATGAAGTATGTTTTTCTGTATATTTCAGTTGTGAAGACGACAGTGCTGTTGGCAGACATGAATGACTTCAATAATGTAAATGATATCTACAAGCAATGTAAGGATGTTGAATGATGTCTTTCATAAACTGTTCAACTTTAAGCCGAAAGTACTTTTCATTTTCCCATCTCAAGCAATGGTACAAAAGTAAATCAACTGGCTCATTAAACTTCGCAAAAGGTTTTCCTGTGGACATTAACCAAACATATGCTGTATGCCTCTCTTCTTGCAGTTTTTAGCAGCAACTTCCCTGCCAGGGCTGCATACCAGGTTGCTGCGCTCCCCAGAGTAAGCATTACGTTAATAACCATTATGTTACAAAATGTACATAAAGTAAATACATGACTAGTATAATTGTATGATTATTTTTTACCTGTGTGACTTTCTCCATACTCTGTCTACCATGTATTGTGTTTTAATACTTTGTCTCTGTTAACTAAGCGTTTTGTTTTTTGTAGGGAGGTCTTGTGGAAATTGAGGCCATTGCAGTTATTGGGCCCCTCTCAGATTCCTGACTTACAAGCCATGGAATTCACAAATTGTAAAATACAATTGAAGTGACCTTAAAATACGTTTGAAGTGTGGTCCCAGTTTACACGTCAGTGAAGCCAACAGGCTATTGTACTCTAGTGTGCTGGAAGCATCCTGTTGGTATGAGATCCTTACTTGTGCAATAATTTCATACAAGCTTCCTTCATGTATCCCTGGATTGGTCACTGAAATAGGCACCAATGCAATGTAACGTTTACATCTACAAGTAAATAGGCCTACACTTATTTGACATTATTTGATGTATGCACTTTTCTTTATATTATGCTACACTAACAAACCTTAGCGTATCTATTCATTTTAATAAAGTATGTACATCGAAATTATATCCATATATTTTGTCGTCGTCGTCCGTACTTGTATTAATATATATATAATATTAGTAGTATTGTTGCACTCTAGGTGGCGCTGCCACCATTTAGACAACCCGCACGTCCTTCCTCCTTTGTTCGGCGGTTTTGTTTTGGGTTACTGCTCTACAACCAGTTTGATGTTCTTTCCGTGGAATTTAGCGAGGCGCTTTCAGTTAAACCTGATATGAAGTCAGTCAACCTAACCGAACTGTGGCATGTTTGACATTATTGTTGTCTCGGGAGGTCGAATCTCCTGACAAGGCCAAAGTAAACAACGCCAGAAAAAACATGTTGCCAGCCTAGTTACACTTTGTCTGTCTTTAATATTCGTTACACCACCAGCTAGCCACATAGTCAGCCGTTCTACAATCTAACAAGCGTGAACATACTGGTGAGTAAGGACAAAACACGTAAATATATTATTATATAGTATCTAGCTAGTAACGGCTGTTGTAACGCTACATTATGCCAGATAATTGTCACAGAATCATGCCGCTGTACCCCTAGTAGATGTAATCGTTGTTAGCTAGCTATTCACGTAGCTAATCTGGTAGGCACAGAATGTGGCTAGTACTAGTAGTAGCATGCTAATAACAATTACTGTGTTAGGTAGCTACAACTAAAAGTGAGCTAGCTAGTTAACGAGTGAACGTGAGCGGATGTAGTAAATTAGGCTCGTCTTTTAACGTTGAGCACAATTGTGGCTAGACTTCTTAACTTTGTTTTATCATACTCAACGAAAAAGATTGGACGGTAGCTAACTAGCATAAGCCTAATTTGTTTGGTTGAGATGGTACTGTATTAGTTTAGTAAATCTAAGTTAGAGTTGATTGATCTTAATAGGTGACACAGCAAATTGTTGACACAGCATCTTCTAGACCTATACATCACCGTTTTAATCTATTGAAGTGTACCTGACTTGCGTGACCTTTTGTTTTCCATCACTACCGGTGTCTCTTTCTTACAGTTAAAATGGAGATGCTGTGCTTCCGTTTACCCTGTCATGGGGACACAGTACTGAAACACATGAACTTGCTAAGGAATCGTCAGCATTTCTGTGACATCACCATTGTGACAAGTGACAACCAGACGTTCAAAGGACACAAGGTTGTGCTGGCTGCGTGCTCGCCTTTCCTCAGGGACCAGTTCCTACTAAGCCCTTCTTCCAGGCTGCAGGTATCAGTCCTCCACAGCTCGACGGTAGTGTGTGACCTTCTCCAGTCGTGCTACACTGGCATACTGGAGTTCAGCCCTAAAGAGATAGTCAACTACCTGACAGCTGCCAGCTACTTGCAGATGGAACATGTAGTGGAGAGATGCCGGGGGGCTCTGAAGAAATACATGCAGCCACGGACACCCACTCCACCACCAAGGGTTAGTTTTTCTCCATTTGTAAAATAATAACGCTGCCTCATGAATGAGACTCCCAATGTGTATCCTGTGGCTAATCTCACTTCTCTCGCATATCATTGTGTTAGTTGTCTCATTATTTCTCCTTTGTGTGTGTCTATACAGAGCATTAAGGCAGAGGAGAACCAGTCCACGCCTGTTATTGTCAGTGGCAGCATTCGCTCATCGTCACCCTCTATGGGCCACTCGTCCTCAGTGCAGCCTCACAGCCCTTTAGCTCACTCTCTGGATGAGAACTATTCAGACGCCCAGAGCCAGACGGCTAATAAACAACGCTGCAAGGATACTCCCACCAAGGACGAGCCGTCAGTCAGTGTGAGTAAGAGTATTTGTGGTGCCTTGTGGATCAGAGAGAGAGAGGGATGCAACTGTTTATTCTTTTGTGTTATGCCTATGCCTAACATTCGGTAGTGGCACACCACACCATTGTTACTTCAAACATACTTGCATAGCTAATCAGTAGCCTCTTGCACTGCTCTCACCTCGGTCCTCGTGCCATTTCAGGTGGATGCTTCAGATGAGGAGAACCCTGCCAGGCCTGAGGACTATGACGTGTTTACCTTGTACGTCCCCGAGGAGGTGGAGGAGGAGGAGGAGGAGGAGCAGAGGTCAGGTAGTAGGCCAGAGCCACAGGAGGTAGATGGAGAAAGTCCCTCTGAGACAGACAGTGCCATGGCAGACCGAGCCGAGGGTGAGCTGAATGCCAGCGTTTTTACAAGGGAGGGACTCTACATCTCACGGCGGCGCCCCGGCATGAGCCGCGGGAGAGCCCGGGGAAGGGGCAGAGGGAGGGGCTTCAAGAGGAAGAAATGGACGTCCTATCAAGAAAGGAGGCCTGGCTCTGTGTCTAACCTAGAGGACTGGCCAATGCCCACTGCCGGGGAGCTAATGAGCCATGGCCTGGGCCTGGACTTCTGCCAGGAGACTGTAGGGGCTGGCTACTTCCCAGGAGAGCTTCCGCGGCTGGATTACGGGATGGGCGAGGCTCACAGGGGAGATGGTGAGGTCACCCCCAGGGACGGGAGTGGGACGGTCCACTACAGCCTGGACGACCCCACTCGAGGGGCTGGGGAGGGTAACTTAGGGATGGGGACTGAAGGCAGGGATGAGTCAGTGGCTGTGGTGGGGTCCACTTCCAGCATGGCTGGGCCAGTCATCTGCGAGCACTGTGGCCTAACATTCCCCTCGGCCCAATCCCTGGCTATCCACACACACACCACCCACCTGCTGTACTCTTGCCTCTGCTGCAACAAGCATTTCCAGCACGCCAACCACCTGAAACGGCACATGGCAGTGCACCGCGGTGCCACGGGGGCCAAGAGCCACCAGTGCCCTCTGTGCTACAAGACATTCACGCAGAAGTCGACCCTTATCGACCACATGAACTTGCACAGCGGTGAGCGGCCGCACCGCTGTGCATACTGCAACGCCCGCTTCGCCCACAAGCCAGCGCTCCGTCGACACCTGAAGGAGCAGCATGGGAAGACCACTGGGCAAAACTCTCTATACGAGCAAGAGGAGAGGGAGAGAGAGCAGGCTGGAGGAGGAGGAAGAGAGGGGCAGCCATGAGCGACCACTAGCAAAACGTTTTGCGAGTGAATAATTGAGCTCAGTGGGGATACGGAAGTATGAAATGACTTGGATGTGTGTGGACAGCTACGTGAGGCTGCTCTCTCCTCTATAGATATAAAATGGCCTTTTATTCAAAAGCCAAATAAGCAATTAAATGTTGATCAGAATATTTATTAAAAAACAAAATGAAATAAGGTGTTATTTTTTATGCATAATGTAGCCCAAGAGATTACACATTCAATAAAATATATTCATTATGCTCTTTCAGTGTTCATGTGGTGCCAATCTAAGGACAATAACACTTTGTCCCTACCAACTAAACAGACAGAAAAAAAGTATTTACATAATTTTATTTGCTATCCACAAAACAAAATCTGAGCATCTTTGGGCTAACCTTAAGGACAAAAATATGCAATAGCAATGTGTGTATATATTCACAAAGACTGACATACAACTAACCAGTAACAAACTAAAATGCAAGATCTAGAAAGCATACAAGCATAATAATGACAAATGCCAATTATTTTTTGATGGATTTTCAAAGATCAACCTTGTCCTTACAGGAAATCTTCACTGTACACTACCTGGTTCCTCTTGTCCCTGTAGGAACCTTTGGCATTATTCTGCACAGCTGTGAAAGGAAAAAGAGTTGGAGTATGTTAATTCAGAGTTCACCACACACATTACTCCGTGGTTTGAACAGTGACTGAAAGAGGGATATTTACCCAATGAGCCCCATGGGGATTTGCCTGTAGCTGCCTCCAGCATGGGTTGCTTCCTTGCAATGCTAACTTTGATGTGGACATCACCAACTGTGCTCCCGTTCAACTTCAAAGAGAAACAATACTTCCTTTTTTTTTTTTTTTTCATTGTGTCTATCAACACCTGTAATATTACCTTTTGTTACAACAAATGACAAAGATCTTGCAAAGATCTTGCAAAGATCTTGCCACATTCCATTACACAAGTAGCATTACATTTTCAATTAGTCATACAAACCTCTGCGACAGCCTGGTCGGCAGATTCCATCTTCTCAAAGGTGATGAACGCACAGCTACAAAGAGAAAGTCCAATCAATCATAGTTGCACAGAACCACACACCAGTCTGAGGAATGATGCAGCTGGATCACTGGATTTGAGAATATCGCTGTCACATTGACCGTTGATGAAACATGGCCTACTTTCGAGGGTTGTCCATTGACAGGTCGATAATGTTGCCATGTTGGGAGAAGGACATGCGCAGGCTGTCCTCCATAAGGCCAGAACCATACACGTACACAGTGTTCCCCTTTCGCACCCCTCTTCGCTCTGGGTAGGAGTCTGACCCTAAGAGAGAAACGGAAATAAATAGAAAGGGGACATTATTTTAAGGTACTTTCTATGATGGAAATACATGAAATACAAAGTAAAATGAAAAATACACTCACGTCTGAAAGACCCGTCTCGTTCTCGTTCCCTGTCACGCTCCCTATCATGGCTCCGGTCCCTCTCTCGATCATGATCCCGTTCCCTGTTACCATCCCGTCCCCTGTCACGCTCCTTGTCCCTATCTCGCTCCCTCTCTTTGTCCATGTCCATGTTGCGGTCTCTCTCCCTTTCTCTGTCCATTTCTCGGCTGGATGGCATGTCACCATCCTCTTCACCGCGTGCACGATCACCAGGACTGACAAAACTGGAGACAGACACACGCACGCACGCACACACACACACACACACACACGGGTAAAATATATCCGACAGGTACCGCAGTAAAAAGGATAATTTATTGAAGCTTATAAATTTGTACCTCTCATACAAGGACTTTCTATGGGATCTCTTGGCGGACTAGGAAAAATATAAAAAGAGCTATAAGTTAATCAAACCTTTTTACCTCATAGTAACTTTCCAAACACTACGGTAGGTTACACAACAGGGAAGTTTTATCAATGCATGATCCTTTATCTCCACCATACCTCAGTTAGCTCCTCATCTGTAGAGATGCTTCTTTGGAAAGGCAAGAAAGCGGGAACCGGACCCTTTTCTGGATCCTGGTTGAGCATTAAGTCCCGGGATAACAGATAAAAAATTTACATTTAATTAATATACATTTTGGTAGTATAATTCTTCACTGAACAGTTCAAAGTCAACATTTCGAGAACCATGTGTACGACTAAGTCTATCATGAATTATGACAACATTGTAAATCTGACCTTGAGCTTTATCTCTAGTGTTCTAGAGCGTTTGAAGCCTGAGTTCTTGTTTTCTGACTTGATGGCACTGATGGCTCCCGACTTGATAAGCATCTTTGCCTGCTCTGTAGCCGTTGCTGTGTCGACCACAGGTTGGTCTGACAAGGCTGTATATATGTGGAGAAGCAAATCTATCGTGGAGACCAATGACACATTATTTACACTTCATTACCAAAAATATTGCGCATGAACTTACTTCGTTTTAATCCACTCTGACTAATCTGACTGGTTGAACTTTGTTTCTTCAAAGCAAGCAAGGCCTTTTTCTGGAGAGGAGAGCAGCGTTAGCTCAACGACAGATGCAATGTTATGGTAACATAAGACTTAAAATGAAGCCATATATTCTGAGTTGTTACCTTTTTCTTGAGTTTGGCATATTTCTTCTGAAGAGACTCCTCTTCATCTGTCAATGAACTTGGAAACACCACCATTGGTCAAATCTGTGGGTTAAAAAAACATGGGTGTTAATCTTAGATAAACCCATGCGAGCAAACCCAGAGAAGCTCCCATACTGCCCTGCTTTGTTTGTTTCAGATCTATTTACAAATTAATCTGTAAATAATATCATAGAAAGAGTAGGATCGTTGTTAAGCAAATTCGTTAATTCATTCTCCTGCATTCACTTAAGCCTTGCACTGGCTCGTGGTTTCGTGAATGGCCGCTCATTACAATAAGTAACAATAAATCAAGCTAACAATAAAGCCACGAATACTATAGTATAGTAATAGCACTCAATTAATAAGGGCAAGCTAATATCAATACAAATGTTGCTTGATAATGTCTTACCTACTATGGTGAGCTTCTTAAAACCAAGGAACAAAAACACTGGCGCACTAATATCACGTATGCAAAAGGGCGGAGTTTACAACACATATTTTTCTAATTAACGTTATCGTCCTGTGCAAATTTGATCATATTCCACTTTTGTATATCCAATAAAATTATAGCAATAAATAAAAACGTTTTAAGATTTTCTAAATGTAAAAACCGTTTTCCTTTTTCACTTCCGCTTTTCGAACTTAGCCATTTCCTTCACAGGCTTCAGTCAGCAACAAAAAAACATTTATGAATCTTTTCAATCATACAGCTGGTGCTAGCTACGTTAGCTTAAACTAAATGGAAAAAAAAGGTGAGCTTAGTAAAGTTAGCCATTTAGTTATTTCACAAATGTGTTTTACAGTAATCGACATAATACGCATTATGTGTATAGTTATATACAAGTTAATTATTTTTATAAACAGATTTTTGGTGAATCTATAAGGCTAGCTAAACAGTTTAAACTTACTCTTGCAAAGTTGCTTTGTCTGTCTTGGCTCGCCTATTCAAATGTTGCATTGAGCTGCACTATGCTGTTACAGCTAATGGCTGCACCTGTGTGCAAGTGTCGTGATCATTACAACCTTATTATGTTCTATGGCAGTTTGCCAGAGGCGAACACCAAAGTAACTAATTGTAAATAAGGCAATGTGTGTTCTGAGTTTTCCATTCTCTTTGACAAAGGCTTTGTCTTTTCTCTCCCCCATTTTACAGAGCTGCCCCCAGTGGGGCCTGCAGATCTGCCTATGTCCCTACTAGAGATGGGCTGCTCTGGCAGGTTTGAACTGCTCACACACCCTCTATGTAAAGACCAGCCTTTACCTCCGCAGAGCACGGTCAGTAAGATTGATGTGAATGATTATTAGTTTAACTTACTGTATATCTATGCCGCGTTGCATTGATGGTCAAAAACTATGTAGTAAATAAGGTGGAAGCTGGTACAACTAACAGGAAACAAAACAATTTAAGACTTTCACTGACTTGTGCAGGCACTTGGCCGACAGCTAGAATATCCTAACAGCTAGAATATCCTATATACAGTATATATTTCCAAGAAACTTAACACAATACAGGTTTGATTCCCAGCTGCCTCATGGACTCCCTCCGACTAGCGTGGACCTGCGGACTGAGGTAGAGAAGCGTTTTCTAAGAGACCCTGCCTGGCTTCCCTTACATGACACAGATGCTGCCTTCCAGAAGTTTCTCAAGTCTGTTTTATGCTAACCTTTTTATTATATATATAAGCCAACTGTACTAAGTGATTACTGTCTGTGTAGTAGATAACTAGAGCTTGTGCTTCCACTACAAACATCTAATGGTATAGCTTGTGGTCCCTCCAGAGTGTCCAAAAGAGATGTCTGTGTGGACTCTCTGCTTCATTGTGCCCCCTCTCCCCTGCACTCTGGCATATCAGTGATCCGAGATCCAACAACTGGGATGCTGCTTGACTTCACTGAGGTTAAACATCCTATTCACATTTAATTACACAAGAAGTGCCATGATGTGATTAATATGCCCCAACTCAAAACTATTTTTGATAGTCTTATCTATCATACTGAGTATTCATGGTTGCTCTGTTGTGCTGTGCCACTGTACTGACTTGATGGCAGATAATAATCGAATATCTTCTTAATAAATTTGTCAGAAAAAGCGTTTGTATTGAAATAGTGTAGTGTGTCATGGAGGAACATCTATGCTTATCAGTTGCATCCCGAATAGCGTTTGTGTTTCATTGTGGTGTTCGATTGTGTCATTTCCCATCCTACTGCCCCTCACCCTTCCAGGTGTTATTGGAAGACACAGAATTGTCAGCTAAGAACTCCTTATCTTTACAAAGACCACCTGGCTCTCCTTCAGAGAGCTTGTATGGAAGTAACACCAACTACCCCTTTTTGCCTGGTAAGGGGAACTCAGCATCTCCTTTAGATTTTAGTTGTGTAGCACAGTTCATGCTGGTTGGTCTTCAAAGTTTATTTCTTTGTATGTCACATGCTCAGGAGGTATGGAGGAAATCACTCTGGAGCAAATCAAGACAAAGTCTACACTGGAAGAGGATATTGATTTTGAAAATGGTGAGTCGATGAAGTTTGCTTTGTGTTGATGGTAGTGGTTTTCTGGTGTGGATTACGGGTAATTCATTTAGTATTTTGCGAGTGTTGAGTCACACCTTTCTGTGTAATTAACAAATGGTATTACTTCTTCCAAGGTTTACTCACAGTTCCACCTGGGCTCAAAGCTGGAATAAATTTCAATGACAAAAGTATGTATTGATTTATTGAATTTCCATCTACAGTATTGTCATCTTTATTGAAATAATTTAAGTCATGTTTCTCACTGCATTTTTCTCCAGACGATGCAAAGATGACAAAGATAGAAGTCAATCTGCTGTCCCTCCTGTCAACCTTTGATGACATCATTGACTCTCACCTTGAGCCAGAGGAGAGGGAAAATGCCAAAGGAGATGCTCCCAAGATACCCAGAACCAACAGCTTGGAAGACCTGGGCATTAAGGTATTTAAAATCAAACTCAGAGCTCTATAGACTGAAAACTTCAATTAGTCTTATTCAGTGCTTAATAGAAACAAATCCCAGCAAACACATTTGTGTGCATGTCCTGCACAAATCCTAAAGGTCTACCATATCATTTCAGAATAACAGTAGATACAATATTTGGAATAATCTACAGTCTCATGTTTTGCCAATTTAATTTGGTGCCAAATCTTGTGCCCGAGACACCCGGAATAACTTGGGAGGCCTGTTTTGTGTACTGATGTTCTGTTAACCTGTTCTTTGTAAGGTATTCGGGTCTTTGTAAAATATATTCCTTGCTCGCTCTTTCTTTTTTAAACTGTCCTGCAAGGCCCTAATGGCTACCTTTTTTCTTTCCGATGCTTTTTTCCATGGCTTTTAAATTACCGTTTTTATTTTATTGTCAATTTCTTGTTGCTCCTTGATTTATTTAGATCTCCTTGGGTTTTTATACGTTTCTCCAACAGTCCGAATCTCCTTTCCGTAGTCATACGACATCCTATAGCTTTCTTTCAACTGTGCCTCTGAGCTGCTCAAGTGTCTTTTTTAGACCTTTGTTAAAATTCCCTAACGTTCTTTTCAGTGGCTGCTGGCCACTTCATTTTTTGGCCACAGATCTTCTCCTTGGATATTTCTTTTTGACTGATTGGACTCTACCACCTTATACCTTATCTTTCTGTGCTTGCCTGCACCTCCTCAGTGCTGGAACTGTCAATGTCCTGTGGACTGTTTTGTGTTTAGCCTCTGGCCTTCATTCGACTTACTTGCCTGACTTCTTTTAAAGTACAGGTCAACGCGATGCTCCTGCCTCTTCTTACTTAAGCACCCTGTTCTTACTTTAGTGGACTCTCAGGCCCCTAACAGTACTTGTTTCTGCGCTGTCATAATATTCAGTTGGTGGCATCATTAGTAAAAACCTTTTCTCATTCGTAGGACTCTGTGACTGTGTCACCGCCCACGGCATCGGCGACACCCGAAGACAATACGTCCAAACCCAAAGAGGCTCCGGAGGAGACGGTACGATGGGCTATTCCCGTGGATGTCACCTCCCCCTGCACAGACTTTGACAAACGCATCCCCAACCCTGCCTTCAAGGTACTGCAGTGATCAAGCCCCAAACTGATTGTTTACACCATGTTACAGAAGTGTCTTATGTCTGTTCATCGAAGAGGCAGGTCCTCATCAGTTCATCAGCACTTTAACGTCCCAATTCTAATGGACCCTTTTCCCGCCAGTGGCCATTTGAGCTGGATGTTTTCCAGAAACAGGCTGTGCTGAGGCTGGAGGAGCATGAGTCAGTGTTTGTGGCGGCGCACACGTCTGCGGGCAAGACTGTTGTGGCCGAGTACGCCATTGCTCTGTCTCAAAAACACATGACCAGGTTTGTGGGCACGGCTTTTCTTTTCGATCATTACCTGTGACGCCTGATAACTTTATAAATCATAACGCTATGTTTTATAGTTGACTCAAGGGTCCCCACAGTCTCCTCCGCTCAGTAGTTTTTCGAGTCTATCTCTCATGTCTGACTCTATGCTTTGCTAGAACCATCTACACCTCCCCCATCAAGGCCCTGTCTAACCAGAAGTTCCGTGACTTTAAGAGTACGTTCGGCGATGTGGGGCTGCTGACGGGGGATGTCCAGCTGAATCCGGAGGCCTCCTGTCTCATCATGACCACCGAAATATTGAGGTACCACCGACGGCGCTGCACGTTGTTGGTTTGCTTGGTTCAGAGTCAAATGGTTCAGAATCAAATTGAGGGTGATTCACACGATTCCTTTGTCTCTCAGGTCCATGCTGTACAACGGGTCGGAGGTCATCCGAGACTTGGAGTGGGTGATCTTTGACGAAGTGCACTACATCAACGACGCTGAGGTAAGGAGACCAACCTGTAGGTTCTTACCCAGTGTCTGACCGTGTGGTGACTGTCAATACCAATAGTGGGTAGATAATACCAGGAGTACAAAGATAAACTTGTCAATCCCTCATTCACTTCTTTTTCACTTGCTCTTTTCTTCTACTCACCTCACTGCATCACCTTTCTCCTCCCTTTCTCCTTGCTCAGAGAGGAGTGGTGTGGGAGGAGGTGCTCATCATGCTCCCTGACCACGTCAGCATCATTCTGCTCAGTGCCACGGTTCCCAACTCTGTGGAGTTTAGCGAGTGGATCGGGTAGGTGCCAACCGTCCGTCAAACCGATAAGACTCCATTCCCTATCGAAATCCAATGGGATGTTTCTGTAGATGAACAACACAGATGCACTCGTTTAAACATCTCTGATATGACACAAGCTGTTGAGTTTTTGTGAGGTCTGAGCGTTGGACCAGCTGCTTGTGGTTTGTGTTTAGAGGGCTTTTCGAACTTGATGTCCTTTGCCTTTGCTCCCCCAGGCGCATCAAGAAGAAGCACATCTATGTGATCAGCACGGTGAAGAGGCCTGTGCCTCTGGAGCACTACCTGTACACAGGCAACAGCACCAAGACCAAGAAGGAGATGTTCATGCTGCTGGACGCCACAGGCAACTTCCTCAACAAAGGGTACGCAGACACGCAAACCTCATACTCACACGTTCACACACATGGAAAGCGGCTTGTTCCCAGGTAACGGTACCAAGGGGCAGCTGTTCCTACTGCTTCACACAGCCTGGCAACTTCCTAAAATACATGCGCGAACACACACACACACACACACACGCACGCACACTTGCATCCACTTCATTGTGAAATATCTTTTAGGTACTATGCAGCAGTGGATGCCAAGAAGGACCGCACCAGCAAACACGCCCAGTCCTTTGGTACCAAGAATGCATCTCAAAGCACATCAGCCAGCCAGGTAATTCATTACTCAGTATGGGTTTTCTTTTTGCTGCAACATTCAAAAATGGCAATATGCCTGAGGAATATCTTGAAGTATGGAAGAATTAAATTGGACAAAAAGTATTAAAGATGAATAAGCGCTTTGTGTATTCTGCTCTACCAGCTTCTCTGTGTCAGTCTTGCTAGAAGCATCTGCTCTGCGCTTGCTTACTCTGTGCTCTTGACTCGCATTGTTGTTTTTTTTGTTGGCTAGGCTTTATTTTTGTGCTGGGATACTCATTTGTTCTGTTTTTCTCTTCCTATTTTCCTTTATTATTATATGTATTACTACTGTTAGTTGCAGTCATATTGTCTGAAAGAGTGAACGATTGTAATAACTCGATAATGTACAGACTCTGTTCAAACTCATAGATCCCCTCCCTTCCCTATTTTTTTTGTTCAGGACCGGGCGGTGTGGCTGACCCTCCTCCACTTCCTGTCGGAGCGGCAGCAGACGCCGGTGGTGGGCTTCACCTTCTCCAGGACGCGCTGCGACGACAACGCCCGCTCGCTGGCCTCCATGGACCTGACCAGCTCCGTGGAGAAGGCTGAGATCCACTCCTTCTTCCAGAGGAGTCTGAGCCGCCTGCGCGGGGCGGACCGGCAGCTTCCACAGGTGACAGGAAGGCTTTTGCCTATCCGCTGCTAAAAGGCTAACACGCCTAACCATCCCCCATGTATTCATCCATAGCCATGTATAGACAATTCTGCTAGCAGACTTTCCGCTAATGCTGTGACGTGGCGGTCCCGCGACATGCTACATGAACCATAAGGAGCAGTGTGTGTTTGTGGTGTCCACCCCGTGTTAGATCCTGTTGATGAGGGACCTGCTGAAGAGAGGCATCGGCGTGCACCACAGCGGCATCCTGCCCATCCTCAAAGAGGTCATCGAGATGCTCTTCTCCCGAGGGCTCGTGAAGGTAACTCATCGGCTCAGCGTTGTTGAGCGGTCGTGTGGCGTGTGGGGTGCTTTGAAACCTTTTTCTAACATTGTGATTAGCTTGTTCTGTCCAGTTGTCCAGTTTGCGTAAATGTTTGGCATAAAGCTCTTTTCTATTTAATTGTTTGCTGCCCTATTGTATTTTGATGTCAATGGTCTTTATTCTTATCTTGCTATTTGTTTTAGGTGCTCTTCGCAACTGAGACGTTTGCCATGGGAGTCAACATGCCAGCCAGGACCGTTGTGTTTGACAGTATCAGGAAACATGACGGAACTGGCTTCAGGAACCTGCTTCCTGGTATGCTTTCTCCTGCTATCCCTCTCTCATTCAAGCTCTCTGTTCTTCTCTGGCTCGCTTAGTTTCTCTCTGTGTCCCTCTCTCTCTTTTAATCATGTAATCATAATCAGTCATATAAGCCCCCTTAAAAGAGTTGCTCAGAGTGGCAGCACCCTTAACAAAGCTACAGGGCTGCAATGGAATACCAATGGAGGCTTTCTGGAGTTCACTAAGGCTCTTGATTGAACAGCTGATTTCATGGGGACATATTTATGACAAGGCTTGTACAAGGGTTTTCTTAGCAAGCCCGCCTGTACTCTTCACTCTTGTCGCTAACTGACTGTAGACAATAACTCAAAGTTTTCCAAGACCGTTTGTGGGTTACCTTCCCCTTTGTCTCTCTCACACACCCTCCATCGTCCTCACAGTCTCCTTTCATTGTTTTGACTCTCTTCTCACACACTCTGTCTCTCTGTAATTTCCCTCGTTCTCAACGTTTCCCTCTTCTACATAGATTTACTTCCCTCCTCCTCTGAGTCTCTCTTTCTTTCTTCTCTTCTGTGTGTGCCCTCCTTTATCGCCTCCCTCTGTTCTTCCTAGGGGAGTACATCCAGATGGCGGGCAGAGCGGGCCGAAGAGGTTTGGACGCCACAGGCACCGTCATCATCCTCTGTAAGACTGGTGTGCACGACATGGGAGACCTGCATGTCATGATGCTGGTGAGAAAACGCTGTCCTGAGATTATGCAAGTAGTTGGGTTAGATTTCAAATGGTTCAGCACAGGTCCTGCTCTTAACACAATAGGCTGAGTGTGTTTTTGGGTTATAAATCCAGTTCCATTCTACGTGCTATGAGACGACCAGGTTGAAGTCCCCTGTTCATTGTTCACTGTCCACCTGTTGAAATCGTTACTTTTGCTATTTAGCCACCGATATCAACGCATTTAATTAAAAAAACTGACTTTATCCAACTTTACAGTTTTAAATTATTATGTCCCGCAAAACAGTGACGAATTGATTTACGCACAAGGGAGTGCGTCACTAAATCAGGAAGAGATGCCCTTACTTAGAGTACAGCCTGTAGAAGCTTTATTGAATGTTGTGTTGGTGATGATTTATGCAAATTCTGTGTTAAAAAATGTTTTTGATGAATGCGTCATGTTATGTAAAACAATTGAAAGAAAGGGCTAGCAGGTGGTAGCCTGGTGAGAACGGCAGTATGTTGTGAGATCAAACAAAACGGTACTTCCCGCAGGGCAGAATGTTTTTTTGTTACCAGGCTAAGCAGGTGGAGGAGCTGAATTAGCGTTTGACCAAAAGCAATTACTTTCATAGCAATTAGCCGAATTTCCACTACAGGGGTTAGTGCACATCACTTTGCTCTAACACTATATTCCATCCATATATGAAGAAACAAATATCATGCACCCATATATGAAAAAGCCTTCAGTATGCACACTATCCCAACAAACAATTTATTCACCCAAGGTTCACATTTGTTGGGTTTCCGTCAGCGAGCAGCTTACCTAGCCAAGGGGCTAATTTTCCAGTGAAGTGTTTATTTTTAACCAATGTCCTGATTGCGGCCGTTGAGAGTGGATTTACCTCCAAAGGGGGTCTATTCTATAACTCTTAATAGATGTCTCACAAACTCAAAATGTTATCATACAATTGTGAAAAACGTGCATGTCTGATGCCGGAGTATGAATATAATGGGCAAATATAGCCCCCTACATGTATTCCAATGACCCGCTGCCCACTGGCCTCCAGGGGAAGCCGACCATCCTCCAGTCCCAGTTCAGGCTGACCTACACCATGATCCTCAACCTGCTGCGGGTGGAGGCCCTGCGGGTCACTGACATGATGAAACGTAGCTTCTCCGAGAGCCACCGAGACACACAGGTACTACACCTACACTACCCAGTAGGCCGCACCACTGAGCTCTGAGCTCCTCCACGGGCGGGGAAGGGGGGGGGAGTACTTTTGTTTGCTATTGGTGATACCGTTTTCTTTCCCTTTCTTTTGTCCCTTGTTTCCCCTCCTCAGGCCCACGATAAGCAGATCAGCAAACTGAAACGAGCCCTCTCGTCTCTCCCTCCGCTGAACCTGGAGGGCCAGCTGTCTGACATGCTGCCCTACTACCACACTGTCACCGAGCTGCGCCTCACCGCCCAGGGCCTGCAGGTGCAACACACACACACACACACCATCTCACTGGCACTATTACTATCATGTGCGTCCAGATTTACCAGCTAGACCATGAAACACACAGAACAGCCCGTAGATTAGAACATCAGGACGCTTCATGTCTCATCTTTTGTCTCCTCCAGCATGCCGTCATGGAGTCTGTCAGCGGACTCAAGGCTCTGTCTGTGGGACGCGTGGTGGTGGTCAACAATCAGCAGCATTTCAACACCCTGGGGGTCATTTTACAGGTCTCTCTCTCACCCTCTCCCTCTCTATCTTCCTATCTCTCTCTTCTCTCCACCTCTCCCTCTCTCCTCTCTCTCTTCTCTCTATCTCTCTCTCTTTCTCTCTCTCCATATCTACGCATTAATATAATTGTGTGTGTGTTTGTGTGTGCACACATTGTTCGTACCCAGCCTGTGCACATCAGCCTGTGTCTGTCCCCATAAAAATCATCCATCTGACTGTCTTTCGTTTTGCACCTACCCTGTCTCCTGTGTGGTGTGGGACGTAGGTGTCCAAAGAGTCTGTGAGCCGAACGTTCACGGCCCTCATCATGTGTGAGAAGGGCTGGGAGGAGGGAGTCAGTGAGCGGCCCGACACCAACACCTCCTCTCACTTCTACAACACGGCTCTCTTCATACCTGAAGGCTAGTCCATCCGTCAGCGCATCTTAACATGAGAAAAGTCTATAGAGAGTCAGAGACATACAGTCTTTGTTTTTGTTTTTAAGCACGGGGGTCACTCACACCCACATCCAACTCAGAGTGCACTCGCTAACACTCCCCCTTCTCCTTTGTGGTGTTATGACAGGGGCCTGCAGCCACACTGTACAGAAGCTGAAGCTAGATGACATCTCGGCGATTACGGCCAAAACCCTGAAGGTGATCCCTGACAGGATCATCGACAACTACAGCAAGAGGCAACAGCCTCGCTTCAGGTGTGTGTGGACGTGGGTGTAGGTTTGCATGTGTTTGTGGAAGGAGAAATGTGTCTGTCTATCGATCTGTCTGTCTGTCTGTCTTTGTGAAGGTGTGTCTGAGGTCAGATGTGTGTGTAAATTGCGACTAAAAAGTCGATCATCCGTAGTAATGAGGATGTATGCTTCAAAATGATCAGAGGCGCTCGTGTAAGCCTTCTGGAGTTTATCTAGGGTGTGGAGGCAGCCACAGGAGTGACTACTCAATGGTGTCCAACTGACTCATAACGGGGAAATGTACTACACAACAAAAGATGACAGGCTACTACTGCCATTACACCCATCCTTTTGGCTATTGACTCTCTCTCTCTCTCTCTCTTTCTCTCGATCTATCTACCTATCAACCTCTCTACCTCTTTATCTCTCTCTCTATCTCTATCTCTCTTTCTCCCTCCCCCTCCCCCTTTCTCTCCCTTCAGACTGGATCCTCCCGGCCAGGCCATCTCCACGGCGACGCAGGAGCTGCTGCGCTTGGCTGAGGCCAGCCCAGGAGGCGTGCCGACCCTTGACCCGGTCAACGACCTGCAGCTGAAGAGCGTGGACGTGGTGGAGAGCTCCATGAGGCTGCGCGTGCTACAGGACTACCTCAGGAACTTCACCTGCATACACTCGCCCAGCTTCTCAGAGCAGGTGTGTGTGTGTGTGTGCGTGTGCGTTTGCCTTTTTCTATAGAGCAGTCGTTCAGTCTTCCATGTTTATATCTTCAGTTAGCCATCTTTACCTGACTTTCAGATTGTATCCTTTTTTCATTTTTGTCTACCGTTATTTAATGTAGAATTTCATACTAAAGCAGCATGAAACAGCGGTTTCGTAGATATCTGTCTGGTGTTGCTGAGACCAGAAGAGAGTATGCAGAGCTGTACTAGCTGTTCTATAATTACGCGGACAGACAGCTGTGCCATCGGGAGGATGCATGTCATTAGAACCATCACTCACACTCACACTTTCTTTCACACACACACATACACAGACATCCCATGAAAATGTTAATGCTTTGCCGGATAGCCAGCTCTCATCATTAGTATTACCTACAGTGTCTGTTATATTTGCTTGCGTGTGTGTTAGTGTGTGTCAGGTCATTATAAATGTAAAGTTCCCTGACACTATTGTTGATTACCATTGCACTTTTTACGATGAAAAGAATTTGCTGTAGCTAAAGGGTGAAATATAATATTATATGAGGGTGAATATATGAAATATTCCTTCAAGTTGAACCACGCAGCACATAGCTACTGCGTACTTTGCCCTATTGGATCTGCAACGCTGTCATTTCTGTGTGTGTTGTGTTGTTTGTTTGTTAGTATGGGCACCTACAGCAGAAGATGACCATTCAGGAGGAGCTGGACAAGCTGCTGTTCCTGGTGTCTGACCAGTCGCTCTCCTTGCTGCCCGAGTACCACCAGAGGATAAAGGTGCGTTATGATCACCCAGCCACGGTACGGCTCCTGGGCACCGCAGGCCTACTGGGGTAGCCCGTCATCTTTAACCATCCGGCACATAAGCAGTGCAGAAAAACCTCCCCTCTACCCCTACTCTCGCTGCTGCAGTCTCTCCAGTACGAAGACCAGAGAGGCAGAGTACTAACCTGTGAACCCCCCTACCCCAAGTGCTGGTGTCTCTCCAGTACGAGGACCAGAGTGGCAGAGTACTAACCTGTGAACCCCCCTCCCCTCTACCCCAGGTGCTGCAGTCTCTCCAGTACGTGGACGCCAGCGGCGCCGTGCAGCTGAAGGGCCGCGTGGCGTGCCAGATTAGCTGCCACGAGCTGCTGCTGACAGAGCTGCTGTTTGAGAATGCCCTGAGCCCGCTGGCGCCAGAAGAGAGCGCCGCGCTCCTCTCCTGCCTGGTCTTCACCCAGAAGACCCAGGTGGAGCCGCACATCAACAACACCCTGCTGGAGGTGATGAACTGTGTGTGTGTGTGTGTGTGTGTGTGTGTGTGTGTGTGTGTGTGTGTGTGTGTGAGAGACTGTGTGTGAGAGACTGTGTGTGAGTGACTGTGTGTGTGTGTGTGTGTGTGTGTGTGTGAGACTGTGTGTGAGTGACTGTGTGTGTGTGTTTGTGGAAGTGTTTGTGATTGAGAGAGCATGAATTTAAAGGGATAGTTCAACATTTTGGGACACAAGATATGTTCCTTCTTACTCCTAGTCAGATGAAATGATCTTTATAATTCTTATGATCATATGTCTAATAATGAGTTATTTACATCATTTACTTATTTACATTACTTACATAAGTAGGTAGGTAAATTCCGCTAGCTTAGCTTAGCACAAAGACTGTAAGCCAGCGCTCCCTGGTAGCATTCTATGTATGGAACAACACAGTATGATAAATGTGTTTTATCACACAGGCTTGTTATATGTCCAACAGCCTGGTTGCTTGACCTAAGAGGGGCAAATACATACAAACACACACTACCTCACTGCCCTAACTCAGAGCTGCCTTCCCCTGCAGCAAGGGCATTTCACTGGACTCCCTCACACACACACTAACACACACACACACACACACACACACCACAATCATGTTTTGTCTAGAATCCATGCAACATGGAAGTGCTTTATAGCGGTCTGAATTAGTGATGATGAGCCGCTGTCCTCAGAGGAGTTGGTAAAGGCCAGTGTCCTAGCAGCCACGATGGAGGGAGCACACTTAGTGAACAGGTTTACTGAGCAGAGGCAACATGACTCCGCTGGCGGCGGCGGACCTTGTGAACATCCACAGAGGAACAGAGAGAGAGGGGAGGGATGGGGAGAGAGAAAATGCAGTAGGTTCCCATAATAGCTGGTTCTGTTTTTTGACTTAGCCCCCCTCCCTCTCCGGCTGGTTGTGGTGTACGCTCCTTGTCCTCGTATCACCCCATTCCAATCACTAATTCATAACTGTTTCTTTCTGTCCCCTTCTCACCCTCCCTTCGTGTTCATCAGGGTATCGAGCGGGTGGTGTCGGTGGCCAAGCGGATTGGTGAGCTGCAAAGGGAGAGTGGCATCACCCAGACGGCAGAGGAGTTTGTGGGCCAGTTCAAATTCGGCCTGACCGAGGTGGTGTACTGCTGGGCCCGAGGCATGGTGAGTGAGGGGCCTCATTTACTCTAGGAGTATAGAGGGTGTGTGAAATGTGGCGGTTGCCCTCACTCACTGATCCTTTTGGTGTACTGATTATCTGGTTTCTTGTAATACATGGGACAAAGAAAACAAATGATTTTAATTTGACTTATTTGAATAAATAATGTAACATAACCATTTCAGTACAATAATGAAGTCCATTTGGACATGGCCGTTTACAATGATCAGAAAGTGTGGGTTAAACACGGCTGGTCCTATTCCGTCCCGCTCCGTCCTCAGCCGTTTGCCGAGATCGCCCAGCTGACGGACGTGCAGGAAGGCACGGTGGTGCGCTGCATCCAGCGGTTGGACGAGGTGCTGAAGGAGGTGCGGCACGCGGCCCGCATTGTGGGCGACTCCGTCCTCGGCAGCAAGATGGAGAGGGCCTCGCTGGCCATCCGCAGGGACATCGTTTTCACCGCCTCCCTCTACACCCACTGACGGACAGATATGGAGGGAGGAGGCAGTTTGTATATGTGAATGTTAGTGCCAATTGATGCCTGCAGCCAAGTGTGTCTGTTGGCGGAGTGCAAGTGTGTGCTTTCATGCTGGAGGAGTAAGAGTACATTGACATTTTTAGTTTGTTGAGTAAGAGACAGAATGTGTGTGAGATTAAAAAATGTGTTTAATAAACTTGAAATTGTTTACATAATGTGGTTCCTAATTCATTCCTGGAAATACAAAAGGATAGTGTCTGACCAAAGTAAAGTTGTTTTTTTTAGGAATTCAAAATATGTGGTTTGCAATTAATTGTACAGTAATAAAATCATATGTATGCCTTCGAAATACTGTAATTATAATCTATGTTGTGTGTCAAGTTCTTTCTAAACAGTCAGAGTGATGCCTGTAAAGTAAAAAATATATCGTTCACAAGCCACTCAAACGGTCACTTTCGGTATACTCTTTCACAGTTGTATTCTTGTAATGTATGCAGTAAGTTTGAACTACTACTATAGTTATTAAGCGTTGTGGTTTTGTTATGCGCTATCATGCTAGCTTATCGCTATCTAGGCTGTCGCTTTAAGAAAACGATAGCTGTGTCTGATTAATTCAATGTAACGCGATGCATTTGTGGCGAAACCTATTTTCCGCTGTTACGGTGGCTGTACCTTCTGGGGGAGGCAATAACGGGATTTTCTTTTAGCTAGTTTGATTGAATGCAAATATAGACACTTCCAAAAAGTGCTGATGATGTTCTGATGCAATTGATGGGTTACGAATGCTGTGATAAAGGAAATATAAGTATGGGCTATAATTAGCTGAAAAAGTCTCCATCATTTGGACATCAGTGAGAAGATCTGCACAAAGTCACGCAGATAGAAGGAATATTGGTTTTGCATTTATCTGGGAGAATTAAAATTGTGTCAAATGTCTTCGGAAAAACACGGTAAGGTTCTTTACCTCTGATTTCGTTCTACAGATTTTTATTTTTATTTTGTTCTATTGCGTCTTTTATTTCGCTGCTGTAATTGATAATTGAGCCAATTCCCCATCCCCCAATCGTGTTGCGCTATAACGTCTACTCAAATGTGTCGATCTAGATGTTGTCAACTCTGCCCAATGGATACCGTGGTTAAGCCAGTAGTGCATTATCTTTTTACATTTATAAAATACACAGCCCCTTGACACCGTGTGCCATCCTCTTTTTGTCATTGTGTATTGTTACCACCGCTGTAGGCTACTGATTGTCCCTGATTCCTTCTTCATCATAGTGCACAGACTCGGGAATTTGTGCTGTTGCAGTAAATAGTGGGTTTTCTGTATTTGTAGATAAACTACAATGGAGAGCTGCGCGCGTACGTAAAGTTCACTTTAAAATGCTGCATGTTGATTTGCAGCATTTCTACTCCCGCGATTCGATGTACTGAAGGGGTTACTATGATGTGCGCCATGTTACTGAGCGAGCTATATTTCTGAATGACATGGTGGAGCAGCCTAGAAAAAGGCCGCTTTCTATTTCCTTAATAGAGCAGTTACACGAAATGAAGCTGGCAGTGCAACTGACTTGTCTGAGTCTGTTGTAGACCTGTCAGTGACGTGAACAAGCCATTCTTAGTCACCTAATTTTGTATGATTCTTTACATCATCTCATCAAATGCGGCCTGTCTCTTTCTGGCCTTATTTGCTGTTTGCGATGTGCTGTTATTAAGGTGTGCCCCCTTCCACTCATCGGACTCTTTGTGGTTAAAATGTTGTGCTGACAGTGGTGGTGTTATATAATGAAGTGAAAGTCAACCCTCATCACTCTCTTGCATGTCTCTTTTTCACTCCACCTACTCTCACAATAACTCTCATACTACACCTCTACCTCCGGTATATCTCATTCCTTTTTCATGTCTTTCTTTTTTTCTGTCTTTCTTTCAATCTTTCTTTCTTTCTTTCTTATTTTCTTCATCTTTATAACATTAGCACAGATGTAGCCATTGTTTGTCTCAAGCCCCCTTCTCAATCTCACCATTATCTGAATAATTCAGTCAGCATGTATTTGAGCTGTCAAATCACCTTTTCATCTGTCAACACATCAACGAACATGGGCCAAAATGTCAGAGAATGATGGGTAGCTGAGTTATTAATCCCATCTCTTACAAATTTTACTCATAGTCTCTCTAACAATTCTATTTGATCACATGTTGCTGTCACTATCTATCTCTTCTTCTCTGCCGGTCTTTCTTTCCATCTTTCTTTCGTTCTTTCGTTCTTTCTTTCTTTCTTTTTCTTTCTTTCTTTCTTTCTTTCTTTCTTTCATTCTCCCTCCTTCATTGCCAGGCTTGGATGACTCTGGACACCAGCCCCTGTCCCAGCCTATGATGCAGCCCCCTCCCTACCTTCCGACCCAGCAGGACCCCAACTATCCCCAGCAGCAGCATCACCCGAACATGGTCCCTCCACCTGGCTGCGGCCCCCAGCCCAACTACCCTCCTCCACCCCCACCCCCTGGCTCGGAAGGCTACCACCAGGAGACCCAGTTTCACTGCGGGCCCATGGGACATCCAGGTGCTCCGCAGGGCTACACGGTCCAGACCCAGGGGCCGGGGGGGAGCGTCCCTCACCCCCCTGTTGGGTACCTTCATCCAGGCTATCCGCTCCAGCTACAGCCCTGTACAGCTTACGTGCCCGTCTATCCTATGGCTTCGGTGAGTGGTGCTGGCAGTGCCGTTCTACATCAAATTGCATAGTGTCTCCAAATTTTTTCTGGGTCAGTGTGTGGAAAGAAACCAAATTGTCAGTAACCAAATCAACTACATTTTAATCTGGGCTCTTGGGACGCCGATTAATTTCCACCTTTTTTATTTTCTGAAAATCTAATAAAGCAAATATCTCACTCTCCTTGTATTTCTTCTCTCGGCCCATATCCTTCTCCTCTCCCTCCAGGGGCAGCCCTACATGCCAGGTGGAGGGGGGCACCCAGGCATGCACCACCAGGGCCAGATGCATGCCATGCAGATGCCCGCCGGCATCGCCCTGATGGAGCCTCGCCGGCCCCCTCACGACTACCTGCCCATCGCTGTGCTCACCACCGTCTGCTGCTTCTGGCCCACGGGCATCATTGCCATCATCAAGGCTGTGCAGGTCAGCAGCTAGTCTTCCTTGTGGGACTCTTCTCGGATGCAATCGGTGATACTGTTTTATGTGTCTGGGATGTGATAAAGAAAGATATGGGGCTATTTCTGAGGTTGGGCTGATCGCATAGTATACTACTGGTGAGTTGGCTGACCTGAAAGCTTGTTATGTGGGGTTCAGTACTGCTTTGCTGAATGGTAGAACATGGCTGTGTGGGAGGGCTATGGAAGCTGCTTGACTAAAGGGCTTTGAATTTTGCACATGCTATGCTTTAAGCCTTTCTCTTCCTTAGTTCTTGTAAACTGTGTCTGTGCTTTCTGACTAAACATAAGCATGCACGTCAACCATTTTGGTCATGTAGTTCAGACCGATAGTCATGGTTTGTGGTAGAAAATGTTTTCAAAGTGATCGACACCATGTTACTGTGTACTTGTAAATACAATTTAAAATACGGTTGAAAGATTGGATATTAAGGTTGAAATCAAAGTTAGGTAATGTCTATTTGCTGACATGGGAACTGGGTTACATGTACGTTTTCAGTTTCAAGTTGTATGTCTTTTTCACGTGAAGCAAATACAACATGGTCTGAAATGTTTACTTTCAAGCAAGCCCTACTAGAAAAATGCAGTAACTTAAAGAAGAAGACAAATAGAGAACACTAATAATACAGTGACGTGACATATCTATGTACTAATGAGCGTCCAGTAGATTGGGTGGAGCCAGTGCAGGAACGGGCAGCGTTGCTTAGCAAGGAAGCTATTAGTTACTTATTTAACAGTTTTATTGTTTGTCGGTAGAAACTGTCCCGGAACCTGTTGGTTCAGAACTTCATGCTCTATAACCATATGCTTGACTGTAGCAGAGTAAACAGTCCATTGGCTGGGTGTCTGGGTGGCTGGGGTCATTGACGATATTCCGGGCCTTCCTCTGGCACCGCCTGGCATAGAGGCCCTGGCGATTAGTTCGGCCATCCTTACCACACTCGGGATGCTCTTGGTTGTCCAGCTGGCAATGAACTGGAGAAGAAGACAGGCTAGCATCAGTAAAAGTTGGTCCAGAAGCAATATAGATCTATGAAACATGCCTTCAGTGTATCCCTGAGCTTTAATATATTGCCAAATAGTCAGGGGTGCCCAGCTAGTTTAGCACATTTCATTGGTTACCCTTTGGCAGCAGGCAAGGTAAGTTGAGTGCAGAATAGCAATAAAAATTGTATTTCTCTGGCACATTGTTGTTCCTGTAGGCCTGATGTTTATGTTGCCTGAAATAGCTTGTGCCGAACAACTCGCACCAGAGTCAACATTATGTAATTGCGCCATTGTTTAGAGCAGGCTCTAATGGATTTTTCCCCTAGGCGTACTTAGTCAGGTTTTGAGTCGAGTCGAGCTGACAAGGCAGGAGAGAGCCACAGGTTTGGGCTTCATCGTCTCTCATGCCTGTGAAAAAAACAGACAGATGTGATATGTGTTCTCAGTCTGGTTTCTGTTGACATTTAAGTGGGCCAAGTAAAGTCACTCTTACTTTTAATATTCTACCAAACGAGTTCAAGTCCATATATATTCATCTTTCTTTGAGCCTATACTTCCTCGCTACCCTGTGCGACTGTGATCTACCCTCGATGTTATGGTGAAATCTGCTATAGATGTGGGAAATCTGCCTTTCCACACTTTCCTTTTCCAACTCCCTCCTCCTCTACCTCTGTTACTGTGTGTCACTGCCTAATGTGAATGTCCCCGTCACGTCCCCTCAGGTACGCACAGCCTTGGCCCGAGGGGACATGGTGACGGCCGAGATAGCGTCACGTGAGGCCCGCAACTTCTCCTTCATCAGCCTGGCGGTGGGCATTGCCTCCATTGTGCTGTGCACCATTCTCACCGTGGTAGTCATCATCGCCTCTCAGCACCACGATGACGACTGGGAGCCCTAATCCGCGGCCCGCCGTGGCGCAGAAGCAGCACTGGATCCATTAGCAAGCCAGCTACTTTCACAACAGGCACCAGATATACAGTACACTACCCGCCACAAATACAGCAACACTATTTAAATTAAAGGTAAACCATAGAACCCCCTAGGACTGGGCTGACTCCATTTTGGGCTGACACACATCCTGACCTAATCGTTTTACGATTACCAATTGGCTGAAAAATAGCCGATTTCCAATTGTGGTGTTCAAAGTTATCCCGAACAGACCAATATTAATGTTACCATTCGATATTTCAAGCTGGGTTGGGGCATAACAGGCCATAAATCTATACCTCCGATCAGCATTACATATTTATTAACTTTACTAATTAATTTATGACTCCTTACAACTATAACCCAATCAAAATGTTAGTCGCCATTGGTTACAATCACTTCAAACCTTCACTGCGCACCGACCAACTGGATTAACACCGTAATGGACATTACAAGTATTATTTGAAGATTTTTTTTGCAAAAATCAGTCAAGCTCCGAACGTAAACAATGTTTCAATGGGATGTTGAATCAGTGTTTTATTGATTACAGAAAGTATTATTAGCACTTGCTCAACCAACTGCCAAACTGCTGGATAAAGATGGGATGATCAATATACTTTCACTACACACAACCAAATAACAGAGGTTTGATTTGACACAATGGACTGTCTGACAAAACCAAACAAGGGGTATTTATTTCAGAATGAACAGTTTTTTTGTGTCATATTGACTATTTATTTGGATGAAACTATTAGTTGTATATTTATTTGTATGAATTATTTATTTAAAAACTAACTTATTTAATAATTAATTTGATATATATCAATGTTTGTCCTCCAGCAAGTGTGCCATTCTGTATGAACTGTTACAACGTTTCTATCAATAGCTTATAGTAGCTATGTTCATCTTAGATATTGGCTGAAATATATTGGATGTCATAACTTGCACTTTCCATTTCTAAACAGAAGCTTACGGTTTTAGTTTTTGCTGCTCGATACATATACCTGAGTAAAGAAATTATGGGATTTTAAGGGAACTTTTAGTGCCAAAATAGCTTATCTTTAAGAGATGGTCTCTATGACATGAATAGAAAAAGTTATTGTTGTACTAAGAGAACGTTTTACCATTTAGGTTAAATGTATCCAAGATAAGTTAATGAAAAGCTGCTTCTGCAAATTTAATTTGCATTTTAACTTACTGGTAATATTTGCATGGTAGTAAAAAGCTGACAAGCTACCACTTATGCCTAGAATTGAAAGATTTTGGGGAATTCCAGTTCAAAGTTCCAAGTTATTGATGCTGTTAGTGGTAATGTTAGCCTTTGAGGTTCATAATAAATTGGCTTTTTAATGTGTCTCTAATGTAGCCCATCACTAAGCAGGGGCATCCTATTACTCTGTTTTACATGCAAAATGGCTGCCATAACAATATGAACTGAATGAACTGTCAAAATCCTGGGGCAGGAATTGTGGTGGCATTGAAAATGAATGTCTCAGAGGAAGGACAAAATCAATTCCTATAATATATATATATATATATATATATATATATATATATATTGTAGCACTTTTCTTTCTTCATACTATTTCTTCTATTCAATTTTTCTCTCTCTCTCACTCTCTCTCTTATCCACTTTGTAACATTGGACCTTAATGGGTAACATATCTCTTGCTTCACCTTTTCCTCTATGTATTCCTATTATAATGCTATTTTTGAAAGAATTATATGGAGATACTGAAAACGATTTTGTTCGTTGTGTCGTACAAGGGACCATAAATACAAATTGTAATATTGTACTAAAGAGTATTCTGTTGCAATTATGATTTAGGATTATCGTCATGAATCAGTGGTATGACTTTGTATTTGATTATCACTACTGTATTTATACTTTAAATTGTATTCAAGAAGCTTGTCCTTATTTTTTATGGCACAGTATTCTAGAAACATTTAGGGAGCAAAGTAAGCACAGTGCTGTTACCCGTAGTGCAGTTTTGCTCACCTTTGTGCAAGAAAACCCTCCTGGAATGTGAGTGGCAGTTTGTGTGTGAGGTTGTGTGTATGCTTTAGATCGGCATCCCATCTATTTTAGACAACTCTATGCTCCGCGCCCCCTTGTGTACTTGTCCATGCTTTTTTTTTTGGACAGTGGGCGATGCTATACTGTTATATAGAGATGATTTTGTATACGCAAAAGGAACTACAGCTGCTTGCATACAGTCAGAAAAGTACTGCTCCCTTTATCGCTGAGCTTGTGAAATGCAACGAATTGCTCGTTATATAGAGGCTGCCAAATCACCCGTGCACACATGCTTTGACTCCCTTGGAGTTTTTGATTATGTTTGTAGATGTTACACATGCATTTGGTTGTTCAAGAATTCCGTTGTTTGAATAAAGAAACGTTTTTGGTTGTGAACAAGCTTGTAGAGAGACTACTGTACGTGTATCAACCTCCCTCTCCCTGCGCTCCCTTCCTCGCGCTCCCTTCCTCGCTCTCTCTCCGGCCCTTCCTCTTCTCTCCTAGGTGCTATTTATAGCTGGCCCGGTTTTCTCTATTCCTGCATGTCTCTCTTCCGCTCCCTGTCAGTTCATGATCGAGCTACCTCGAGTTTAATTACAGAAGGACAATCACGACTTCATTCCTCCAAATCAAGGAAGGAGATGTGTGACAGCTCTTTTTGAATGCTCACCACAATATTTTATTCATGAACATCTCATACTCTACAGTATGTAAAAGCTCTGAATATTACTGGTTGATTTAGGTGACGGTGGTGATAGAAATCATTTACTTGAGGGAATATCTCACTCATATTGCCTGATATAATTAGAGAGTCTTCTTGATGAAGAGCGACTGAGATGATGCAGAAGTAATGAGGAGGGGTGGTGCATGGCCAGACCGCGTCGACAGGATCACAGATGGGCATTTAGCCTCCCGAAGAGACCCAGCGGCTGCGAGAGCGTTCAGCTTGGCCCCATGCAGCATGGATCTCTAGCTCTGCCCAGCGCCTCGCCTCTCTGAGCAGACGCTCATGGCCTCGCGCCCTGCGTGTGTTTGTGTCCTCACACAGCGCCCAGGTACTTACAGGGCCAACCGCCTCAGCTGCAGAGTCAACGTTCATTAATTGCCTGTCCCTGACAGACTCTCCGTCTCTTGGAGCGGCCACACATGCGCTCAAATACACACAATTACACAAACACTCTCTCTCTCTCACTTACACACACACACACCCATGAACTGAGGCTCAAACAAGCCTACCAAACCAGCCAAACCAGCCCAGATTAATTTAGACTTGCTTCACCTTTGTTCTCGGTATGCCAAAATTAACCTTTCTCTTTTTTTTTCTCTCCAAGTCTCCTCCCATTTGTCCCTGTCAAAATTCCTTACTCTACGCTTTCCAACCACAACATCACACTCATATCCCCTACTTTAAAACCAGGATACATCTCTTCCGTTAAAACTAGATATTAATTTATTAATTTACAAATTATTTAGAAAGTCGTGGGTATAATAGGTTCTACATAGTCATTGTGTAACAAGGGCACTGATTTAGAGTAAAATAGGGGAAATAAGACTGAATTGGTTCTTTGTTCGAGTGTCTATACCCATCCGCTGAGTGTAAAGTGTAAAGTCACTATGCTGCCATTGCATGCTGTACCAAGTGTACTTCTATAAAACGCCCTCATTTGAAAAACTAAATTGTCTTGTGTCAGCCGTGTAGGTAAAGATAAGCAAGTGCAACTTTCTGCAAAAGGCTGCTGCCACACCTTGCTCTGCAGGGCTGATAACCCTGAATGTGGAGAGAGAAAATCTTTAAGGGGAGAATCTTCTTTAAGCTGGCTCACAGATGTTAGGGATTCTGACAGGTTTGGGAAGGTCTGAATTCCGTCCAGTGCACAAGTGCACAGTCAAATCCTCAACAAATACTTGAAAGAGATATTTCTGGGTTTGCGCATTCTCATTCTGTACAATACCCAGAGGATGTATGGATGGAACCTAGCCTAACGTACTTCCTCTTCCTTTCTCAGTGGGACTGTAGAGTGCCTATCGGAGGATCTTGATTCTAATGTACTGGCAAAGGCAGAGGTTGGCCGTGCTGCAATGGTTTTTCCTGGGACAGAGCTGGTGGTGTGACGGATTAGATAGCCTCTCAGACACCAACAGCTTCACGTAGGCTGCACTGTAGGTCAACAGCAGCTGGTGGGCTTTGACCTGCCAAAAGAAAAATACAGTAAGATACGAAATATAAATGATATATCCTACTTGATTGTTTTTAATCCAGACAAAGCTTCATACTTTTAAATGAAGTATGTAGATGATTGATGAACAGTAAAAAGCAAAGTTGTTACACCTGAGCTGGTAATGTTTGGTCCGGGATGAGGCTGTAGTTACTGGTCACATTAGCACACAGTCCCTGAGTGCGCGAGCTACTGCTGACCAGTTCTGCATTAGCCAGCAGCAGAGTCCTTTCTTCGTCAATGGAATTGCTGTCCCCTGACCCCAGCTCTGGCTCAAGGGGTGGGACCTCTGTCGCTAGGACTAAGTGAGACATTCTTTTCTTGAGTGCTTTCTGGAAGAGACAAATTGACAATTTGAAAACATGGCTTTATCCTTTCAGGGAGGACATATTAAATATATTCAACAGACAATGGATTTCGACAAGAACCTTTTCCAATGTTCATAATGGTCTGCCTTGAGTTCTTTTCCGTGGTACACACATGAAAAAGAAGAGTCGACCTGTCTAATGTGCTGGTTTTATTTTGAATTAATTTGAATAAAAGAATAAATAGATGCTAGTTTGCCTTTGGCATCTTATCTCCTACGCTGATCTTTCTTTTACATACTGACCGGTGTATTCTCTCTATGACTCACATCGAAATGGAGAACACTGCCTAAAAGCCCCAGTGCTGGCTTCTGTTTTCCTGTCACAGATCAGGGGCCTTACAGAGAGAACATGGCAACATATGTATCTACCTGGGCCTCCTCTCCCAGGCCACTCTTCTCCTCCAGGGTTTCAGTCAGGGTCTTTAAGCAGCGGCCCATGTCCCAGTACACACAGAACAGCTGACAGAAAGGGGGAAAAAAGAAAAGAGAGCTGAAAATAGGGAAGATTATGAAGATGGCAACCCCACCCCCCACCATCGCAATCTCTCTTAAACTGCTTTTTCAATTCTTTCTCTCTATTTATTGTTCCCTTTCCTCAGCCTAGGCTTACCTGTAGGGTGCCGGTACAGTTCTGAACCCAGTCTACCACAGCCACCAGCAGCTTGTGTTTACTCAGGCTCTCATTTACTTGGATTAGCCGCACATCCAAATTCATATTGATCTGAAAAGATACATGGGAAAAATCTTTTCAATCTAATCATTGTATTGAATTCATATATTTGGTTTGTGTGTGTGAGTCGTTTGTGTATATATTTGTGGCATGTGTGTGTGTGTGTGTGTGTGTGTGTGTGTGTGTGTGTGTGTGTGTGTGTGTGTGTGTGTTTGGGTGGCTTATGTCAATAAACCCCAAACCTCCTTGTTGCTGAGGTGCAGGATAACAATGATGGCGGTGGTGAGGAAGATGGCCACCAGGCTGACACAGAGACACAGCACCCAGTAGTCAGTGAAGGACATGTAGAGGTGCAGGGTGGAGAACACCCCACACCATATCACCACATACAACACCTTCAGTGGAACAACCTTACATTATACAGTAGCCGCATTATCATTTTCGCATACACTGTCGATGCATTACACACGCACTAAGTAACCGTGTGTTTTTTAGAGAACAACTACTCACTGCGGATACAGAATAAATGAACGTATTAGCAGTATGGAAACAACCATGCCGCTCTCTTGTAGACTACACTGTAATAAATGATATGGACAGCGGGCATACCGGTGCTAGGATAAAGTGGAAGAGGGAGGAGTTGAAAACCATGTATCTTCTGACGGACGGGACGTCCAGAGCCCTCGCCATCGGGGCCTCAAAATCCTCCACTGGAATCTGCAGTAGAGACAGACTTCAAGACTAAAGCTGCTAGTGCCAAGCGGGCGGCAAGGACTCCAGCACAGCACTTTGTTGTTATCCCCCAAAACAGGCGTGCAACTAGACCGTGGCCATGTAGAACACCCTTGTTGTATTGTCTGGTACAGAAGAACTAGAGTGGGTCAGACTATGTGTTCTATTTCATTGGCATTATAGTACATAACCACATGAGAAACACCTCAACGGTCTTTCAGTATATTAAGGATGGGATAAATAGGATAGCACACTGATGTGTGACTGGGCTGTTGGCACTGACCTGGAAGCCGACCCGCTCCAGCAGAGCCCTGCAGAGGCGCAGGTCAAAGCTAGGTCTTTGCATGGAGCCGCAAGGCACCGCTAGCAGACACTGACCTAGGAGAGAGAGAGAGAGAGAGAGAGAGAGGGAGAGAGGCATGTTAGCTAAAACATTGGCCGAGCAAAATGGCAGAGCGAAACAAAACACATTCCATGAGGGGAGAAAATCCTCGAAACAAGGAACAGATTAAAACAAGGATATGGTGGCTTGGCCTGTGGTCACAAGGCCTGTAGTCATGACTTCGAGGCATCGGTGTAATCCTGAAAGCACGCACCATTTGACCATCTAGGACTGCTGTTGCTCTCCGTTTGGTCCTTGGCTTGTCTGAGTTGAGCGTCCACATCAATGCCCTCGGTCACAACACACAGCCCTGCTTTATCCACCATCCTGGCAGAGTTTGCCAGAGCCTAAATAAGAGGGAAAGAGGATTCATGGAAAGTTACGCAATTGCAGAAAAGATTGCCTTAATTATAGACACAATATGAGTGTGAACCAGGTTTATAAGGCTCAACTGAACGTTATTATAAAATGTGACAGCCGAAAAGGAAAACAAGGAGGTCGTTTTTTTCTACTTAATCTACTCAGAGACAAGTACAATAACGTAGACACAAGATATATCAATTCATTGGCTTTACTCTTTTTTTAAGACTACTACAGTCGTATTCCACTGTCACACCTTACAACTTCAGATAGAAAAATATAACATATAAGAAAATGTACATTCACTGGAGGACGCTGTTATCTTTCTACAAATATAAATGTTACTATAAAGTATATTTACATTATCGGACACTTACTTAGCCTCACAACATATTCTGCTGCTATACTACATACCACAAATGTTTATTTAGTGAGAGTTAATGTTTTGTTTAGGGATAAGGAGATTATCCTTTTAAGTGGGCTTTTTGAAATAACTACTGAACTACTTAACAAAGGCTATTTAATATGGTACAAAATCACCTTCCTCTTCAAAAGTTCAAAACTGTGCATGAGAGAAAAATAAAGTAAAGTAAGAAACTGTAGCCAGTACTGTAGCTTTTTAAAATTTCTGGTAAGGGAGGCACATTTTGACACCACGGTGTATAAACTATATAACAAACAGTGTGTGTTTTTCTCTCCCTCTACTATTTTCTTTACTATTATCCTCAATCTCGCAAACACACTTCCTCTCAACTGTAACTAAGTCACACTCCTGAAAGCGATACATATATGCAACTGTCAGCCTTCTATGCCCAAAACAGGCAAAACTGTTTGGTTCAACGAGTTTGTTTCTTTGTCTCTGGTGTGTGTGTGTGTTTTAGGATCTCATTGTCAGATCTTTTTTAAGATATGACAGAAACGTGTGTCAGATTCTGGAACCTACTATAGTATACTATTTGTACTAACTATTCAAAAAGCCATGATTAAAAGTAATGATCTGAAGATATAGCAGATATTTGCATTGCTGACAGTAAAGCACTTCATACCTGTGGTTCAGATGAAGGTCTGTTTCAGTTATTTCCCTCTAATAAAGTATTATTGTAATTTTCCTCCTGTGTCCACTTAGACCTTTCAAGCACAAAATGATTTGGCTCATCTTTTTTCTCTCTAAAACATTACATTGAAGCGTTGGTGAGCCTTCACTTCCTTGTGCCTGCTCTCTCTCTATCCCTCACTTTCTTTCTCTTTCTTTCTCTCTCTCTCTCGCTCTCTCTCTTGTTCTCTCTCTTTCTCTTCCTCTCTTTCCTTCTTAGTCTCTCTCCCCGTGTCTTACTCTCTCTCCTCTCAGCGTGTGACTCTGATCAGACTGGCCACATGACTGGTGGAATGCAGTCTGTGTCACTAAAACGCAGAGGCAAAACTAGGAGTAGAGAGAGTAAATTCACTCCATCAATATTAGCATCTGTCTGTAGCTCAGACTTTACAATAAATGACTTTGTTCAGTAGATTTCAGGGCATTTCCGATCGAGCATTGTGACACAGTGCAATTACCAGGACTGTCATGAAAGCCTAATCAACTTTCCCTTAAGACCTGACACCACATGAAAATCAAACGCTCACTAAACTAACATATCATATTAAAACCTAACATTGCAATGTCTGTCTTATTTACTGGATGATTTGTGGAGATGGCTGTTGCTCTAGCCTGTGTGTACGATATGATGATGCTTATGATGAAGTTTGTGGTTGTCCTTATGGTGGTTACATTTGTTGTTGGGTCAGCCAGGGACTGGGACTGTCACAACCTAATACATATTGGTCTAGGCGGAGGAGTGACATAAGTCCAACACAGAGTCATCCACAGAGTCATCCACACACACACACACACACCGCCAGCCCCCCCCCCCCCTCTAATTAATTTTGTAGACAAAGAATCAATTTAAGTAAAAAAGGTGTCTGCTTCTCTCCATAATAGCTTCACTAACAGTTCGTCCACTTACTGCAGTAGTTTTTCACAATTGCCAAAACACATTTCTTGAAACCTTCACCCATTATCTCTAAACTTTAAACACAAAAGCAAATATTCAAGCTACATTCACATAACCCCAGACTGTTCTGGCAAAAATCAAACAATGTTTTCAACTCATAAACACTGCCAGTCAAAATATAAAAACTGGGTGCAACAGACCCCAGGGGCAATTCTAGGATCAGACCTTTAGGGGTGCTCAGCCTCTATTGTGAATGTGTTATGCAAAGCATAGTGCCTTGCAAAAGTGTTTACCCCCTGCTAAATCATTAATTTCACTGGATAACAATTAATACATTCATAAATTATGTTATAACTATACAATAAGTATACAAAGTATTAATCATTTGCACATTATTGTGCAAGATATTAAATAAATAGGCATAACTACCAGTGTCAAATAAATAAAAAGAGAGGTGTAAACAGTAAATTAATAATAAATAAATATTACTTTAACAATGGCTCAACTCCAACTGGTCCGTCAGGAATGTAATTTGGATTTATTACAAAGATATACTACAACTGATTAATATTTACAGTTTTTTTTCGATTGCTTAAGCACTATTTTGAAAACAGGGCCCATTTTGTCGAAACAATACACACAATACACACAACCACACACACACAAGTTACAGTACATCTCAGATATTTAGCTAAATTAAACACTTCTTTCAAAACTATATAATAACGTATAACAAGCCGATTTTGTCACCATATGGCACACACATGGTTCACACGATCTAATTCTGTTGGAATCAGTTACACACTGCTGTGCTCAATCTAAAGCACGTTTAACATTTCAACTTTTTCAATGATATAGTCTGGGTTAGATTTTTTTCACAGATATTGTTTGAGTAAAGTTCATGAATATATTGACCAAACACCACACAAGACCAGTACTGCACACTGATGTAAATATTTATTGCCAGATTGTAAAATCAGTTACTGTAATACATCCATGCATTTCCAAAGGTTGCATTTTGCAATGAAAACCATATCAGAACATATTGTAAATAGAATACAGTAAAGTACATAAACAAAGCTGAAACATTTGTGGAGATAAGAAGAAAGCATTTTTGTTCAAGACAGGTATATTCACCTGTTGTCTTTTATAGTGCCTATGGCCTGATTGGTGAGTTTACAATTAAGCACCAAAGTGCCTGTACACATGACGGGCGTGTTTGATCAGTGTGGTTCATAGGTGTGGTATTTTGGAAGGCAGTGCCTTGAATTGGCAAAGGCGTGACACCATGATAGATTTCTGTGTCTAACGTAGAGAAGTGTGTGTAGCGTATTGCAAAAACACTGTGTGTGGTGTGTTGCAAAAAGTGTGAAGCTGAGAACGTGCTTTTAGTTGTGCAGATCTGATCTGGGCTGTTGCTCCTTGAGTGTCAGGTTTCACCAACTGTGTTTTGTTTAAAATATTAATGTGTAAGCAATCGAAAAAAAATGTAAAAAGTACTGTTTGAACATACAGCGTGAATTGTGTTTTAGTGAGTGAGAAGTTTGTCAAAAAGAGTGGAATGGTTTTGCAAATCGTGTCTAACTACCTAATCTTGTTTCAGGTTTTGCCAAAAGAGTGATTGATTCGACAAATGGATATAGGCCACTGATGATTTGGATGGCCCTATAGACTGGCGACCTGTCCAGGGTGTAGGCTACCCCGCCTCTCGCCCTCTGTCGGCTGGGATAGGCTCCAGCCCCCCCCCCCAGGGCTCATAAATTAGGCTCATAAATTCTGCCCTCTTCTGGAAGAAAGTGGTTAGTGTGATAATAGCTATCAGAAAAAGAAGAAAAAATATAGCCTACCCCAATTGCCTTCAATCAGTCAATAAAAGAATGATCCTGGCTATAGATAACAGGTAGCTAAAATATTATTTATAATATATTTTATTTTTATTTATAACATTTAGGCTATTTAATTTTGCTAAGATAAGATAAAGATAGGAGACTACCACTTAATTTTATTTTATCTTTACTGAAAATGAATAACTCAAATGAATGTCTTGGATTCGGTTTTGTTTTTAGAATGATAAAATTACCAAAAACAGCCGAGCTTCGTTTTTTTTTATGTATTTGTCACGTGACCACCACATAGTCATATGACTGAGGTACTATAAGGATGCAGGAAGTCCTCAGTGTTCTTCCACATCTTTTTGTCTTGTTTTGACTGCTTTGGTAGACAAATTCAAATTTTTTGTGGAAAGTAATAGGCCTACATTAAAATGGTGCCGCACACTGGTTTAACAATGGGAACGATAAGCCGACTCGTACCGCTTTTCTCTGTTGTGCTAGTTTCGTGTGTGCGCGATGCATATGGTCAGGTACAGTACTTTGCATCAACTCATACTAATATCTGTCTTAGTTGTTTTTTCCATATAGATGCAAGTTAAAATTTCTTTTTAGTAGCGTTGTTATTGCCGTACATAGCAAGCATGTAATCATATTAGTCATGTCAGATTTCTCAGCTTTAGTCTCATAATAACTTGTCTAGTGAGTACATTGTTTAGTCTGGCGTGGCTATGCTCTTAATCATCCAATTTGAATTAACCTGTGTGTTTGTTGGAAAGGATTCCTTGAACAACACCCTGATCACATGCTGTCATTGTACTTTTTGTAGATTAACCCTATAGTCTATGATGAGCAGTTGCTGTGGGTGAGTGGAGGGGCAGGAGAAGTGAGCACCTATCGCATCCCCTTGCTCTCCTTCACACCAAAGGGCAGCCTGCTGGCCATTGCCGAAGCAAGGAAGAAGTCGGCCAGTGACCTAGGGGCCAAGTTTATTGCTTTGAGACGCTCCACAAACAAGGGTGGGTCGTAAGGCTTAAAACCCTGTTTGTCCCTTTGACACGGATTATTACAGCTTGTTTTAAAATGAGCAGTATATCTCCTACACACATTCTAAATACTTTTGTTACTGGGCATATCTGACCAGCATACAACAAACAGACATTTGTTTTTGTGTGTCTGTCTCTGAGGGTGGATGTGTGTGTCAGCACCTTTTCCAACTACTGCATTTTAGACCTAGTAAACCTAAAATTTAACAACTAAGTCATATGTCTGAACGCACAATGACTCGAGGGCCTTTTAACTTTACAACTTAATAGATGTAAGAGCATAGCAATGATACAGTACTGACTAACTTCTGTAACAATGTTACTTCCCTCTTTTGATTAGAAAACAAAAGTGGAGATTGCTAAGACTATGGCCTCACGCATCGCCTTTCCTCTATTTCCCAGGTGCCACCTGGTCCCCCACATCTTTCATTGTAGATGATGGAACCCAGGCTGACGGCCTGAACTTGGGCTCGGTGGTGGTGGATGAGGAAAGCCAGTCCATCCTGCTCATCTACTCTGTGTGCTTCCACCACAACCAGTGCAGCCCCTCCAGCACCATGATGGTGGAGAGCAGGGACGATGGCCTGAGCTGGGGACCACCCAGGAACCTGTCTGTCCAACTGGGGGTGAAGAGCTTCGCACCTGGCCCAGGCTTCGGAATTCAAGTGAGCAGTGCAGAGCCCACATTTAATGGTTATATCTGCGGGACAATTTGGAGTCAGATGCCAATGTTTTGTTTGACTGAGTGTGATGTAAAACCCAACAAAACCAGTCAAGTTTGGTTGACTTTGGTTTGTGTATTGAAACATTTTTTTATAATGTTGCTGTAAAAACAGAGCAGCAAAGCATTTCATCTTTGCATGATATCCATTCTCTCTCCTCATGTGCAGCTTGTTATGAAATGTCAGCTCCTCAGTGTATTGTTGTCAGATATTTTCAGTTTCAGTTCTAGAGAGAAATTTAGTTTGAATTTGCTGACTTTATTCTGTTCTACAGTGAACAGTAACCAAAGGGATCAGGGCCTTATTTGATTTGGTAATGTGGGAAGAAGCGATGTACGAGGTATACGAAGCAAAATTAACTATTTTAGTGAATCAGCAGCTTATGCAAGACAGCTATGCTGGAGAACAAGG
>JAVQIZ010186715.1:0-25694 GCA_036023535.2 Galaxias brevipinnis
GAGCCGCGACCCGCCGGCGGGATCCCCCGGCCCGGCCCCCCCGCCCCCCCCCCCCCCCCCCCCCCCCCCCCCCCCGCCCCCCCCCCCCCGCCCCCCCCCCACCCCCCCCCCCCCCCCCCCCCCCCCGCCCCCCCACCCCCCCCCCCCCCCCCCCGGACCCCCCGCACCCCATCGTTCCCTCACACCACCCCCCCCACCACCCCCCCCCCCCCCCCCCCCCATCAGTGCTGTGCTACTGACTCCTCTCTTTCAACATTAAAGGCAGACAGGTAGATGTCTCGCTGAAGGATTACAGCGTGACTATCAGAGCTGCTGCTGCTGTGTAATTGTGATAAATGACGGCTTTCTCTGCATAGCATAACACGTCTTGCTGGATGTGTCAAGGACTTTGAATTAGTTCACCAGCTTAATTTGCCTCGGTTTTTAACAGAAAACCATTTTTTTAATTTTTAGTTTTTACTTTTTTTTCAAGGAAAGCCAAGTGACTAATGTGGGGGAGGTTTTGAAAGTTTCGGACAGTTACTTGTCCCTTAGGCCCCCTGGCTGTGAACGATAAGCCTCTGATCCGCTTTTATCCTTGTGTGGGGGACGGCTTGCCAATATTCCCCAACAAGATGGCAAATAAAGTGAGGGAGCCTGGGGAGTATGAAACACTTTATTACAGTTTGCACTCTATGCTGGAGGTGTAGCTGACAACAGCTGTGGCATAACTTCACAGTAATACACAGAACAGATGTACCAGTCCCACACGGCACAATGTGGACCGACAGCACAGAAGTTAATAGCTCCTCGGCACGCAAGGCACTTGACTGTACTGTGTTACCTCTAACCACGGTGCCCCAGTTTTGCCTACAATGAAAACCAAGTACAAAGGCTGCCAGCACCTAGGGCAGTATAAGTCATCTCTTTAAGCAAACTGAGATAATTGGACGAGTAACAGCCAGAGAGAGAGAGAGAGAGAGAGCAAAATAGAGAGTTGTGTATTTGTGTCTCCTTTATTTATTTAATGCCCAACAGCTGCATCTCTAGAGTTCATGGGAGATGAAAGAAGGTCCCAGAGGGGTCTCAGGGGGTTCCAGACTGACACGGGAGAGGGATTGGCCGTGGCTGTGTGAGAGAGACAGTGTGTGATAGCGAGACGGTGGGGCAGACGAGGCTCTCCCTTGCTCTTGGTCCTGTGCCTGCTCGGGGCTCTGTGTTGGCTGGGTTACAGCCCCTGCCTCTGCCGCAGCCCCTGTCCCCCGGTCTCTACCGTCCTGCTTGTGCTTCTCCCAGGCCGAGCTCAGCTTCACAGCCAGGGCCAGCAGGTTCTTTCCCAGGAACACTGTGGACACACGGGGGTCCCTGTACCACAACATGCCAGTGCCCCTCAGGCCGAGGGTGAACACGTTGATGGTGAACAGGCTGAGCCAGGGGTACAGGGCCTCCTTGCGGGCCCCCCTCTGGCCAGGCAGGGCGGCAGTACCCAGCTCCGTGAGGGCTACGCAGGGCAGCAGCAGCAGCAAGGCGTAGCAGTAGAAGAACACCAGGCCTTCGGCCCAGACGGGCAGGCCCAGTTCTGCTGGCCCTCCGACCCCAGCCCCTCCGTGGGCCTCCCACAGCCCTGCCTGCAGGTCCAACACGTCCAGCAGGTCCACCACCACCCACAGCAGCCTCCCTCGCACTTCCTGTTTTCTCCGCAGCGGCGTCATGTAGTCGGCCCCAGTCAGAATGAGGAACAGGGAAGGAAGGCAGATGGACAGGAGCAGCGTCAGGGTTTTCCGGGCCAGAGGGTCGGGGGGTCGGCGCTCCTGTCGGTAGTTGTGGCAGACAAAGAAGAGCTTGAGCTGGAGCAGAGAGAGGAACAAGAACCAGAGGGCGTTGGCAAAGCCACGGCGGGGAGAGCGGGCCTCCGACACCACGCCAGCTGACACAAAGCGCAGCGCCAGCAGAAAGCCCAGGTCGCCTAGCAACACGGCCACACACTGCCAGATGCCTGGGCCGGGAGCTCCCCGAGCCCCCAGCATGCTTTGCTCCAGCAGGTAGAGGTCGACCACCGCCATGGTGCTCACTGTGACCAGGGTTGATACGCACACCTGGGGCGTGGGCACCATGCCTAAGAGACACAAGAGAAAAAGCACAGTGGATGAATTTAGGTAGTTGTACTCTTGGCGAGTCTTTGTCTAATGTCTCCAAAAGATATGGAAGAATAAAGAAAATGCATTGTTTTTGCCAAGTCACTGTAATGTAACTCCTACTGTAATGTCAGTCATAGTTTTTTTTATGCCAAATATCCAGTGAGCCTTTTCCATCTTGGGTTAGAAACCTTTTCATCTTTGGCCGTGCATCACGACGATCGCGTCAAAGTGTTTCTTACTGCGGATCTTTAATTCAAATGGGTCACATTTGCTAGGAGGCATAACATCTCGCTAAACTTAATCTGAGATGTTTTGCTGCCTTGAGATCTTGCTTTCGTGTCCACCTCATTTGCCATTAATTAATTATGTTGAGGCACAGCTAGGCACTCTGTCAAAGGCTTTCTAACTGACTGTTTAGCCTGCCATGTTAACTTTCTGTTGTAGCTGCTGCAGTCTTCATTCTGCGTAAATTGTCTTCCCAATTGGACTGTATATTGATGACTCTCTCTTTGTTCAGAGACTGTTTTAATTGTGCCTCAGTGTGTGTGCAGGAATGCATGTAAATGCACACATTATTTTTGAAAGTGAGTATGTTCATTTTTGGGGGCAGGTCATATTTCAGTGGTGGACAGTATAAAACCCCGGTATTGATCTAGTAGTGAGAAATGATCATTGACTTTACGGTGGAATCGAACGTGCCTCTCTTTATCGCATTCAGCCCAGGGGTCTGTTGCGAATGGCTCTCAGACAGAACAGTGTGCTAGAAACCTGTCGGCCATCTACGTAGCACCAGTCAGGGTGTCAACCACTCTGCTGGATCGATGGCATTTTAATATGAAATCATTACCAGCTCAGATATGGCATAATGGCAACACTTGAGAGCGTGATTGAGGGGGAATAATGTCAGGACTGCAGTATATGTAGATCAGCTTCCTCCGAATAACGTGTGTTGACACGTGTTTCCGATGGGTGACAGACAGACATCGGTCTCTAACCTGGAAGACTTTCAAGAGCTCTGTTACCGCCTCTGTCACTCTGAGACGTCTGAGTGTGGGTTAAAAAAAAAGATGTTTGAGTGTGCTTGTTAAAGGTAAAGTGAGAGATTAATACTCTTAGCTGTCTACTTATAAAGTGTTACTGCATGATAGTAATAGTTCATAAATAAGCTCAGGGGACAGGCTCGAGCTTGGTGATGAAGAGGAAGAATGCATATAGGGGTTTCATTTTCAGGGAGACATGGCATTGTATGTGCCTGCTTGGTCTGAATAGATACAAGTATCAATTCATCACCAGGGTATGACGGAATTAAAGACCTTAATATTTCGACTGAAAGCAACGAGTGAGGAAATGATACAGACTGAATTATCTGCTTAGAGACATGGTGGGAGGGCAGACAGGGAATGCCAGCATCTCTAATATCTGATTATCTGTGCGGCCTTTTTGTTTCACTGCACCCCGCAACTTGATTATCTGTGTTGGAATTGAATGGATTTCACCAGTCCGCTGACTGAGAGAATATTGGACTTTAAAATGGTTCTTTATCTGAACAAGCCCGAAACCGCATGAGAACAGGTACATGCGGGTCCTTGCATTTCTTTTTCTATGCTGGGCCTCTTTTAGTAATTCAACCGGCATCTTGAATTGTATTCTGGAACCCTGGGTTGGGAGTCTCCCTGTCAGCCAGTGTTTTGACTGCTTGTCAACTCCTAATTTATTCTGTTCTGAGTGAGCGGCCAGGGTGACTGCCTATGTGTCCGTTTGGCTCATCAATAATAGCCAAATTCATCATTCCAACGACTGGAAAATGACAGCGCTGACAAGCGGATGCAGCCTATTTCACTGTAAGTATGAATAATGGCTTGTAATGGTGTCTACGTGAAATTCTTTAGCCTCCGGTGTTTACAGACAGTTATTCCTCCTCAGGATCATGTGTCCTGTGAGAGGTGGAGATGGAATAAAGAGAAAAACCACAAAAAACTACACAAAAAAAAGAGATCTCAACTTGTCACAAGTGACAGGCAGGCTAAGGACATCTGGGCTAAAGAAACATGATGCCATAGAGTACAGATAGATAACCTGCTTGATTTGTGAAAGTAACTGGAATAACAATAACGTTTTAATAGTTGATTAAATATCTGGATCGATATCTGAAATATGTTTTGTCTGAATCTGAATGAATTGTCATTGATTGTGCTGTTTTTAGTTGTGTTGAGTAGCCTTACAGTTTTGTTACAACTTGAAATTTGTATTATACATTTATCAAACATTCATTAAACAAAAGAAAACATTAACATTGATTGACAAGCGCGTTTTTTATCTATTCTATGCTATCTGGTCGTTTATTATATGTTTTGCATTATCCTATATAGAGAGCTATCTGATACAGAGGAACGTATTTCGACCCTTGCGTCACGTGAACAATTAAAGGTACCTGTTAAGTCATTACCCTTCGAATATGTGCTTGCATCTATGATTCTGCTGCTAATAAGTGAAGTATAGTTACCCAAAGCATGCGTCTTGCACTTGCCTCCCTTGGCGTGATTCGTGATCAGGTGAAATTAGTCCAAATCGAGGTTATTCGATTATCAATAAAGTCGACGAATATGATACTGAGACGTTTGTAGTCTTTGGAAATGCATTATGCGACGGCTCCTCGTTCCTGGTATTGCCGAATATATAGGTTGTAAGTCTTATCGAAAAAAGTAATTGCGCTGTCAAGTCTAGTTCATATTAGCTCACGAGCACATTTTCTTTATAGGTCTATTAAATAAGCTTGCCATGTTGCTCACTCCTTGCTCGGAGGTGCTGAATTTTCCCGCTATGTCCGTCCAGCTTTCACACCTCGCACTCAGTAGTGAAACCGTGCAGAGCTTGTTGCCCGGGCTCTGGCGGTGAGGTGTCGGGAAGTCAGGCAGAAGTAGAGTGATGCTTGATTTTGAGTCATTGACGGAGTAAACCGCAAGATCCAAGCGAAGATTAGCTGTCTTTCTAAATAAAATGCCAAATCCAAGCCAGAATAAAATATGTAAAAACACAAAGAAACTCGCTGCTAGAGTTTATGATTGCGGAGTTCATTTGTAGGCAGGGTACGTGCTCTAGACTCTCCCTCCCTCTCTCGCCCCCACCCCTCTTCCTTCTTTCATTTAGCTCCTGCCACCTCCTATATTTTTATAAGCAGCTGTACAACTTTAGGGAGCATAATGTAAGTCTACGCATATTAAGGACCAGACCGAGCATTAAGATATGCCATTTATTTATGGTAATTACCCAATACTTAGCTATACTTGCCGGAGTATATTTGCCCTGTATTGTATCGAGGTAGACTTGCTTCTTATTTGTCTTGGCTCCCTTTGTAGAAGAGCATGGAGGCAAGTAGAGCGAAAAATTATTGTAGCCTGTGGAAACATCTATGAACACAGATGTTACAACTTTAATTAGGACCCCTTCTGGTTCTGTCTTACACAGAATCTTCCTTTCTTTGCAGGAATGCATTGTTGATGCCTCATTGAAAAAAAGATGGATTGGACATGTAAAGGAACCTTTATAAAATGGAAATAGTTTTTAATTGAAACATAGTTTTAGCATTATTGAGTTTTGTTTTGTTCCTCGTTAGGGAACCAAAGTGTTCATTGTAGCCCAATGTGCATAAACTTGTCATCAAGGTCTTCCTGTTCCCTTGAGTGCATTACACTTCTAGCCGCACCTTCTCCACATCACATCATTTAGAGGCTCTACCATTTTCCTATCCCTTTTATTCTCGCCCACCACAGTGCACTCAGGGTCATCTCATCGAAGTGAAAGCTTTAATCAGGCCAGTGAGGAAAGGGAAGGAGACTCATCTTTCTTGTCACAATCAGCTATGCGCTCCACTGGCTTCCCAGAGAGTAGACATTTTCCAATCCCTAAATTCAGTGTGGGTATTCCTTCTAGTCCGTACACTCCACACTTCTTTTTTCATCCCCTCCTCTCCTCATGCTTGTCCAGTTCTCTCCCACTCGCTTTTACACCTTTTTTTCACTCGTTTTTTGTTCCCTTTGGGTGCGTTTGAAGGTCACTCAGCTTTGGCTCTCTTTCAGAACAGAGGTGGGAAGCAGGGTGCGGTTAGGGAAGGAGAGGGGAAAGGCCGCCCGTCCACAGCACTGCACAATCATCACTTTTCCCCCAGACATGAGTGAGGAAGTTTGGAAGGATAAGTGGAGTTACAAACTGTATGAGAGTTCCAAGTCACCGTCTCTGTTGAATAACCTACCACCACCACCAACACAGGCTGCAGGCTATTCTTACAGTAGCAGGCAGAGAAAGAGAACAGACTTCATAGGTAATCATCCGCTCTCTCATATTCAGCCTTACTCTTTTTGGAGACGCACTTTTTAGCAATTACATTGTGTTCAATGTCTACAACATGGAATCTGGCCTAAACTGCAGTGAGGACTTCCAAAGCTTTGCACGTTATTACAGAAACAAAGGAAACCGTTTGCTGCCTCCGGAGATGATTTGTTGCTTGGGCAGCGTGTCATTAATTACAATTGCTACCTCAGGCCTTTCCTGTCTACAGCACATGCTCAGTTGAGCCCGCTATGGAAACCTGAGTTATATTTGTCTGGATGTGAACAAACAAACAAAAAAAATCCTTATTTCAAAATCACCTCCTGCACTACTGCTTTGCTTGTTAAAATTTTCCCTGGAGGCTACATTGATATAATTAATTTTATCGTTGCTCTGCAGTGATATACAATAGTATACTGTATACACATTACAAAACCTATAACACACACAGTCATACACACATGCTCACTCAAACAAAGCAAGATTTCCTCAGGCCAGTTCACAGTGCTGCCCCTAGATGCTTGCTGTCCAGACCAGTTCTACTGTAGCCTGAGCCCTTGCACATGATTTATCATGTGGAGATGCTGAGGCACAACACTGTCAAAAGTGTTAAGGGAAGGTAATGGGTCGAATTTTATGGTATAGTGTTATCAATTCTATTTTCTTGTTTTTTGCTACCGCCAGGCATATTAATGGGTAACTTGCTTTTGTACTGCAAATATTTTAAGGAAAACTATTGGAGAGCTGGTGACCTGCTTTGGTTGTTAAGTGGGTGCGTCGGCGTTCGCTCCGTCAACAACGTCTTCACACTGTACTGTGCTTTTTAACTTTTTTTCCACTGGAGACCTGGCTGAAAAATTGTTATGGATTTGCTCTTTTGGAACTGCTCCATTGATTCAATTGAGTGGATCGAGTGTATCTCTGTATACTATAAATTCAATTTATCTTTCTGACACAGTGTATTCTAGGTCTGTTATTACACTGAGTGCATTCTGTGCTGTGTAGCGATAACCTCAACTGGACACTTTACTCAGTGTAGTGGGCCCTAGCTCTGCATGGGCAGTGCTCACCAGGCCCCAGTCCAGTGGCGGCCTAGCAGTGTTCAGTGAAGGGCTTCGAGGGGGAAATCCGTTGTATGACACCCTGATAGGGAGAGATGTGATAAAACACCCAACATCAGAGCAGATTAAATGAACAACGTAATGAAGGTAATGACTGAGAGTGGTTTTCACACTGGGTAGTTTAATTAACCTCGCGTCCTATACCACCACCCACCTCTCTCTATATCCATGTCCTTAACCCCTCCCTCCCTCTCGGCCCACCCACAGCTGCTTGCCAGGTCAATTCATTCACTGTCCTTGTGTGCCAGTGGCAATTAATCCTCGTTCGTTCCCCAAGGCCTTATCCTGCCCTCGATCTACATGGCCGCTACCCTCGCATACGCTCCCCCCTGCGCTCTACCATACCTTATCTCTCTCTCTCTCTCTCTTTCTCCTGTGCTCGCACTTTCTGCATTCGCTCGGACCCCCAACCCGCTCTCCTTGAATTTTTTAACCCTCGCTTTTTTCATTCTTTTCTCAAGACAACTGTGGCCACACACCAAGAGGAATCCCATTCCCCTCAGTCAGCAGTATATTAACATGCACAGACATATATTAATTTCTCATTTGGCATTTGTCAAATTGAAATGAGTTACAGGTACCCAGCTATGTCAGGCACACCCCACATGCTCTCATGCACACACACACTCATCTATATTCATGGAGATCTCCTCTGTCTTCCAGTCTCCTTACTTCTACATTTGGCCCTTGTTAACTTCGGTCGAGTGAACCTTGCTATTGATCAAATATTGACCCTTTCGACTGTCCACAATCCAACCATCCGTATACACCTACAGGTTTTCTCGAGCTGTCCTCCCCCGTCTCTCCTTCCTTTATTTCTTGTCTAATATCAAAAAGCTTCTCCTTCATCAGTTCCTGTACAACCCCACATTATTTTTGCATTTTGCACATGTCAGCTCTATATCTTGTTAAAAAGAGTTAGTGAAGCTGAAAGGCCAATCACATTAACATGGGGAGCAACAGAAAAAGAATTAATGAATGGACTGCGATGGAGGGACCCAATCAACTGGACACTTGAGATTTTGATTACATATGTCTAATTGCTCTATTAATTATGTGTAATAACCCTCTGGTATAATAATCTCAAATGGATCTTGTAGCAATTACTCATCGCTGGCGTGGCTGTTGAATTTGACGATGGCGGCATCGTCATAGATTAGCGTTAATCCCGATGCCCAGGATCGCAGAAGTCTTTGAAGACGAGGACTTGAAAGTTCTCAACTGCGGACAGTGTGGCAGGCCCCGCCTAGGGTGATGGACTGCAGCCATTTTCGTGTGGAAAGTCCCGACTCTAATCAGTCATGGTGGAGGAGAGAGGATTTAGCCGCCCGCCTGGACTCGAGGGTGATTAGATATCGAGATGGAGGGAGTTGGGGTCTGCTATTTGGCCAGGGCACAAATGTGAGTGTTCCAGTTCGCTGCCATAAATGTCATTGGAATTCAGAGAGCCAAGTGAACTTTGCTTTCATGGCGTGCCAGCCCACTGTCACTTTAAATACTCCCATTACAATTACCAACACTGCTCAATCCCAATAATGACTCCAATTATGCCATTAAAGAACCGGGGCACAAAGGAGACTTGCTCATCCTGTCAACTTCAAACGCTCACATGGCTGGACCCCTTCATGTCGGGTCTTCATTAAAATATCCATGGAGTGTGCAGAGCGGTGCGGTCTGCTGACCTGCTCTCTCACATTGTCTCGTCCTTCTTGTTTCCGCGTAAGGAACCCTATTGGAGCGCTTTTGGCTTTCCCTCTGTGCTTGCAGACACTTTAATAGTATTATACTCTAAGCTGCAGTCTGGACGGCCCCTTCAAGTCGTTGTCTCTGAGCCTATCTTTAGCACAGTGGCCCTCTGTCTGCTCGCCTAACGTCTCTTTTGTCCGTGCGTAAGCGCTGCTTAGCAGCCTCATGCGGTATCTACTGGTCTGGGAGGCCCTTTTCAAGTCTTTGTGCAGTGGCCTTCCAGCCTGGGAGGACGAGATCATTATCTGGGGGGTGGGGGAGGAACAGAGGGAGGGAAAAGAGAAGCCGGATCTGTGTGGCAGTGCTGGAGGCTTTGCTTTGACTCACGCCCAGCCTCGCAGATTTCATATTAATCCATATTTAATTTGACATTCTCTCCCTGTCCTAACGCCTCGCCCAGTCATCGTCCCCATCCCCCGTCCCCCCCACGCACACTCATTTGTTTACCAAGCACTGTTTTTTATGGGAGGCCGGGGCTGATGAGATGGTTCTGAGGGAGGTTGACATAGGATTACTATTAATAAGCAGAGAGGAGGTAGAGGGAATGAAAGGATGGGAGGGTAGGCTCCGGGGACTTAGTGGATTTTCATTTCATTAGTGGATTTTCATTTCATTAGTGAAATGTTATCATTCAAATGGGACCCATCGGCTTGGAAACAATATCTGCCATCTGACGCGCGTGTTGGGTCAAGACTTAAAGTAATTTGCCATATTGACTAATTACTCAGACGCAAGTAGAATAAGTTGATGGGGAGCTAAACTGACTTTTCCTTTGAAACGGAGCGACTGATTAGGCATTCATAAGGTGCCGAGTCCTTGAGTGAAAATGATGTGCACAGAACTTTACGCTCGGCTAGGTCATAGTAAAGCCTCCACCCTGTCCTGTCATTGAAAAATGTATCGGAATGAATGACTTTTCATCACAGCCATTATTAGAATCTCGAGGCTGTATTCTGCTCAGCACGGTCCATCATGGTGCTGTAGCCACTCACGAGACCATAAGATTTCCTTAAAAATTACATTTCTTTCTCTCTCTCTCGCATTTCTGAAAATGAGCATTTCAATCAGTGTGTTGCCTTTGGGAAAGATGGAGGTTGAAGGTCAGTTTAAATTCAACAGTGGTAATTAAATTCACTGATTAGTTGTTGCCGCTGCATTTTACTCTGAGGAGGCGTTGCTTCACGTGTTTGGATGAGGTAGTAGTGTGTGGAGGTGGTGTGAGGAGAACAGCGCCGACTGGGTGTTGGCTTAATGTCACCCATCCATTTCTCCTGCTCTCTGGTTGGCCTGGCAGGGACTTGAAATGGAAGAAACATTCATCACTGGGTCTGTCTGCCACAGGGCACACACATGCATTCTGTCATACCCTGACAAATGCTGTGAGCGCACACACACACACACACACATACACACACACACACACACACACACACACACACATACATTTATGCAGGACAGGACACACAAGTGTTTGCACAAATATTTGTACAAAGACACACACAAAAAAACAGTATGTTAACGTGCCAACACAGACGCGCAAACATACACATTGCACACACACGAGACATCCTTGCAATTCGCCTTCAAGCACCAATACTTTTGAGACATTTCCAAAGCTTTAGGATTGATTGATTGACAGCCACAAACCTAGTCATTGGTATTCCAACAGTGAACTGCTCCTACAGTGACATCGAGATGAAGGTTTTCAAGTCCACACTCCTCATGCATTTTAAATGTATTCACCCTTCTGTCATCGCCACCTTTTCATCTCCACTCTCTTCTTCTCTATTTCTCTCACTGTTTCCAAACCAGAGAGGAATCCCTATTGGAACGTTCTGCAAAGACTTCAATGAGAAAACCAAGGACCTGAAGGAGGGCATCCCTCTACCCATCAAGATTCATGTGAAGGTGTGTGGGTGTTTTGAATGCTTCTTTATGGGCCGCTCCACTCTCCGTGACCCCTGCTCTTCAGCCCCGCACTGTGTGATTCCAGTAGCTGCATAGCATTACCATGGCCCTTTCCATTATTCATACTCTTACCGCGGTAGTAAGTCTTTCCATTTGCATTCATTAATCTAGCAGTGTCCAGCGGGACTTAGCAGTCAAGGAGCATTAAGTGCACATGATGTTCAAGAATCCCTGTTAAAAAAGGTTTTTCTGGGCCTACATAAATGTTTTACATCCTTCATATTGCTCCTTATATATTGTACTTTGATCTAAATGCATATCTGCAATAACCATACAGCTTACAGAGATAAACTGGGATAATCCTGTTAAAATTAAATAAATAAGCGTGAATTATTTTCAAACGCAAGACCCAAGAAATCCCCCTGAAATCACATCTTACTCATGTATGCCATCTGCTGGTTTCTTTTTGTATTTCCATACTGTTGTTTTTAACTTGACCAATAAAGTTCACTTTATGATGCTATGTAAGCTCTAACATTAACTATAAAATGGTGAATTGTTTTACATAGTACAAACTGGTACACGTTTAAAATATTTATCTGTTTAGCTACCTCTAAATTGGTTATTAAACTGTAAGCCAACTGCTGCAGCTGGTCCTATGCTGATATAAAAATGATTGAGCAAGGTTTTTCTGCAATAAAAATCAAACCTTTAATCAAACCATCAGTATGTTGGAAAATACAGTACATATGAGCACTTTGGACATGCTCATTTTGAATGGAAGAGACGTTTTGTCTTTCACATTCCAAATTCCATTAAGTGCCTCTTTAGTTGCATAGTGCTGATGGAATGTGGTGACCTAGAGCTGGTGTGCTTACCCCCCCTCCTCCTCCTCCTCCTCTTTTCTCTCTCGTTGTCTTTTACATAATTCTCTCCACATTTTGTGTGTCACGGAAAAAGTGATAGTTATTTTAGTATTTTATACGGTTTACATCTCACTTATATGCTCCCTCTTTTTCTCTCCATTTTGTTCATTGCACTTAAGTGGTATGGAATACTGTACTGTAATAATTGCCCAAATGTTACCCAAATGTAAAAACTCCACACAACAACAACCAACACCTGCCAATCAAAAGCATTATGATGTTAGCCAAACATCATCAAAGATTTGTTTCCACTAGGTTGTCTATTTAGGACCAAATTGCAATGAAGTGTACCTTGTACCTTTTGTGTAGTATTTATCAGGTAAAAAACAAAATATTTTTAGATAAGATTGGTTGAAAGTCCTATGGGTCCTTGGAAATCATGAGATTGGTCTAACTGTTGGAGCTCAAGACTAGCTGAGTAGACTTTTCTTTATATCCTCTCATATATCCTCATATATGCCCTTGAAAGCATTCTCTTTTTATCTCTTTCCTGCTGCAGCCTGACAGGACATATGACCTGAAGATTGGCCAGCCAACTGTGTCTTACTTCCTCAAACAAGCAGCTGGTATCCAGAAAGGTGCTGGGAAGACAGGTAAGGTTGGCTGCCGCTCACTCAGTCTGCTCTCCAGCGGTTTGGCCTGCTAAGCACAGCCTGTAGCGGACAGGCAGGGATCCCACTGGATATTGGCTCGGAAACGGGGCTTCTTTGATTGATGTTATATTTATGATCAGCGGGGGAACTGCCAGGCAGGCAATTACAGGCAGAGGAAGGTAGCTTTGAAAAGGGGAGTTAAGAAAAGAGAATTATGGATCCCCCCCCTCCTGTTATCGCCACCTCCTTCCTACCTTCTTTTGATCGTACCCTTTTTTCTCCCCATCTACTATTCAACTCCTCAATTTGTTCTACTCTGAGCATTTCAGCTCTTTTTGTTCTGCTCCGCGAAACATTCCTGATGTTTTTCCTCTTTTCCACGTGTTCCCCCTGTGGTGTGTGTCTGCAGGTCATGAACTAGCCGGGATGGTGTCCGTCAGAGCAGTGTACGAGATTGCTCGGGTGAAATCCCTGGACGAGTGTTTCACGATGCAGAATGCCTCCTTGGAAATGGTCGTCAAGTGTATCGTTGGTTCGGCCAAGTCGCTGGGCATCAAGATTGTGAATGAGTAAGTGGTGTATGTTTTCAATTCATTGGTTGGACTCCTCCCTTAATAACTTAATGCAAGTAGTAATTTGGTTGCCTTTGTACTTGTGACACAGTTCTAACATCAATGATTATGCCTTTCGATGCCATCTGAGAGGGATTCTAGATAATGCTCACCATATTATGTCATCTTATGGAACGTTTTCCCTCTTTTTATTGTTTCCATTTTCCAGTTTGTCAGCAGAAGAATACAAGATTTTTCTGGAAGAGAGAGAGGAGAAGTTGAAAGCAGACGCAGCAGCTGCAGCAGAAGCTGCTGCCACTGTTAAAAAGAAATGAGAACTTTTTGATACCCATAGACAGCCCTCACCCTTTTTAGTATTTATATTGACTTCATTCACAAACCACTGACAACTGCATCTACCATGATTTCTGCCATGAAACACTATTTTATTTTGAAATAAACAGGTGAACCTTTGTTTTAGATTTCCTGTGTCCTCAATGTTTTGGGAATATCTCTGGGACTGATTCATGATTTGTGTTGGTTTACCAGAGTTGATGATGATTTCAGTACAATATGATGATATCTTCATGTTCTTAAAATAATGAGTTAATGCAATTTACTCAACTGTAAATATTTCCAATAAGCTTAAGGCAGGCTATCCTTTACCTCTGACAAACGTATTAAATATATGAATTGATAAGGTACATAAAGATTATTTGATTAGAAATATCATTGTGTTTTTTTTTTATAGACTGACAACCCTAAATATGCTCTTTTATGTAGAATTATAAAAACTAAAACGTGTTGTGAACTGTCAATTTCAACCTACAGGCAGTGGAATTTCATTTAGGAGATGGCTATTGTGCTCTAAGCTAACAGCTTAGTAATTGTTATGCAGTTTGAGTTTCATGCCTATTCAGACCAACCTAGTGTAGGCAGAGACTGTTCAGTCTATGGATAGCATAATTCACTACACTATTCTCTTCAAGGCCATTTATGAAAGATGTAGTTTTATTTTCACCACAAGGTTGCAGCAGTGAGCTATAATTCATTCACTGCTCATCTTCAGACTGCAGTGTCTGGTTCTGGAACAAAATGTTCGGTTACAGAGAACCAGCATGGTGCTGTAATAGCTTTTCTGTTTGGTAATTGTTTATGTTGTTTTAAATGGGTTGCATGATTATTGTATACGCTGCCGTAAGCATGTCTGCCCTACAAAGTGCACTGTTCTTCTGACCAACAAAAGTGTTTCCCCTGAACAAATCCTCTATTGTCTGTGGTTTCCCCATGTATCACGTTTTCTTATCCATTAATGGATTTCACAGTTTGCAAAAAACCCGAGTTTTTTTGTTATAAATATGTCTTCCTAATGCCAAATTTTCTCTAATTTTGTAATTTTGCTGTCCTTTCTTCCCTCGCTTTTTTACCACTCTCTCTAGCGCTCTTTCTCTTTCAAGGCCCCCCCAACCTTCTGAATGGGTGGGTAATAATAGAATGGGGGAAGGGGTGGAGGCAAGGTGGGGTGGTGGGGGGGGGCTTGATTCCGAGCTCCTTAGCAGGAATGCCTATATATGGAGTGGTACATCGTCACTGAGCACTGTAAGAGTAGCAGGTACATTGAGTGAGTGTGGGCTGCTGCGTCTCTAAAAGGGGAGGGGTGGTTTTACGCCTGCTATTGTGTGTCTACGTGGGGTTGTGTGCGCAAGCGCATCCCTCTCTTCAAGTGGGAGGCTAACTGTGTGTGTGTTTGTGTGTGTGTGTGAGCGAGAGCCTCGGTGTCGAGCGTGTGCGTCAGTCTGAGTCAGATAGTGTCTCATACTGTCTCGTCATGTGTGTGCGTCAGTGCTGTTGCTGAGCGGACGGCGCTCCAGGGGAAGAAACAGAGGAGAGCGCAATGGAAGATGGGAGGGAGGCTCTGATGGAGGGATGGTAATCAGGAGAAGGTATGGATAGGATGCTTGATAACGAAGACAGACATCCAGCAGCTTTAAGTGCACTTTAATATAAATGCATTAGTTAAACAACCAAGTACACTTATAAGCAACACAAGAGAACACTGATCCACAATGTCCATACTTCCTTAATATAGCATATGTATATTCCATCTTATGCAATAAAAATGCCTCTGATATGTACAAACTGATATCCATACAAATGTACAAATGTGTACAACTTTTCAAAAAAGAGCATATGCAGACATATCCACACAGACATAGTGCATATGCATAACACATCCACATTTGTTTTATATCACATGTACAATATAAGACTTTTACACATAATATTAGCATTAAATAGCTAGAACGTAGGAATCAATCCTTTACTTGACCGTAGACAACTCTACGTGAGCTTGACGACACCATGGGAATAGTACCATTCTCAACCCGTGTCGCTTGGTAACTGAATAGAAATAGAACCCCATCCCTATTTTCATTTTTTTAAAACAAAACTTCCATGTATAACCCCTCTCAAAAAAGAAGAATCACTCATTCACATAGTCAATTGTGCCTTACTACACCGCACTCGAGTAGAGCGACGATGTGACCGTCCATTTAGAATGGACGTGATAAGAGAGAGAGTTCAGCAGGTCATGGCTGTGCTAGGCACACCGGAGCCGCTATAAGCTGCCAGCATTGCAAATATTGATGCTGCAAGAAAATCCAGCCAGACTGCCCTCAAGCCACTGATGACCTGGAGAGTCCACATTCAGAGTCTAATGTCCAGTACAATGAGTTGGTTCCATGGTGTGATTAAAGTCCCAGGCTTCTTCCTTCTTTTGGTCTTCCACATGGTTTGGAAACACCATCACGGTGGTCTCTTCACACTCCAAGAACCCCTTAAATGTTTTCTTTTGTTTTGTTTGCACATCACATTTATACAGTTGCTTATTTTTTTTTGATGAAGAGATTAATATGGAAATGTGCAGCCGCATACTCAAAGCTCAAAGTGTTTTGATGTTTAAGTGGATTACCGTTTGTGTGTATGCACAAGGCCAGTATGGCTGAGTGAATACTTTCAAATCTGAGCTGAACAACAGATGATTCTAGAAACGTGGAAAAGTGGAGTAGTCAAAAACAGAACTCTACTTCTAGTTTGTAATCCATTGTTTGGGATTTTTTTTCAATTCTGGCTCATTATCTCCCAACATACTTTCAACACATTTGAGGTTTGGGTTTGCGTTGCAGCATAGAAGCATGTGTTATTTTCCTATGGAAATATTAGGAATATTTTCTTGATTTTTTGTTCACGGCAGGTTGTTCACTACGAGTGAATACAAATGCGCGTCTGGAAGTCCAACAGCGCTTACAAGTTCAGATATATTGTTTCTGTCTCTGAACTACTCATGTACATGTCTAGATCATGTAATGTAAGCGGTTCAGGTTACAGAAATGCTGTGAGCTACCACATGGACTCAAAACTCAGTCAGTTAGGGGTTCATGTGATCGCATCATCAAAGGTTGCACCATTTTTATAATAATAGTACATGACTTGATTGATGAACAAAAATATAAAGTATCCTTGTTCTTAGTAGACATTTAGGAGTTAAAGTCCTTAAGTTGTATATACATTATGTATATATTTATACACTTAAATATTTTTTACTTTTCAGTAAAAGATGCTCCACGAAATATGACAATATGCCATACTTAATGAAGTAAGTCACAGACTTATTTTAGAACGGAGGAACACTTCCACTCCCATCTGGAAGACAGAAAAAGAGAATAGGAATTAGCATGGCATGATTAGGAGTACAACACTACAGTCAAATAAAATAACAGGAAAAAAAAGATGTGAAGGAAGGAAGCCTCACCATTGTGGAAGCACTGTGGCGATGGATGACATTGGAGTTGATACAACTCAGTTTGTTGCCCCAAGCCGGGGGCGATCGAGGCACCTGCCCCAAACATGGGTTCCAGAACGGCCAGTTCCTCCAAGAGGGACTGGGCGCAAGACACGCCGGGTGTGGGCGGGCCGACGGGCGAAGATGGAGAGGGGGAAGGGGAGACAGTAAGGACGAGCGGAGGGGAGGCTGGGATGGAGGAGCAGGTCAACAGAGGGGATGAAACCACCTCGATCTCCATTTCCTCCTCGGCTAGCCCATCTCCCTCGGCTTTCTCCCCAACCTCAGCAGCCGCAGTCAACCCGCACCCAGCCACGAAGTTTGAGTGTGCTGATTGGACACTACGGAAGTGGCCCACTTCCTCGAAATGGGAGGGAGGGTTCCAGCACATGGGGGTTGGGGGTGAGATTGGGGGAGCAGAGGGAGAGGTGGAGGAGAGGTTTGGGGAAAGGGGTGCAGAGGACGAGAAGTCTTGGATGAGGGTCTCTAAGATACTCTCTTCAAACAGAGAGATGTCATCATCGGGAAATAAGGGAATGTCCAAGCCTCTCCATGCTTTAATAGGATAAAACTCCCCTAGCATATGGACTGAATCAACGTCAGCGTTTTCCAGGGAGGGGGAAAGTGAAGGGGAAGGAGGGGAGGAGGAAGGGGACATGGAGGGAGGAGAGAGTTTGGATAAGAGAGGATCAAGGTAGAATCCCTCTGCTAGAGAGCTGATGTGCTGAGCTAAGAGAGAGATCTCTGCCCTCTCTTTCTCCCTCTCTCTCTCCATAGAGAAGAAGGATAGGAAGGGCTGTTTACCGGGCGAGGCCTCTGGGGTGAGGAGGCCCTCAGGGGGGTAGTGGAGGGGCCCCATGGGCACGTCTACAAAGAGGGGGCCCCGCACCTCTGGCAGGGTCATCACTGTGCAGTCACCATCCCCAGGACTGTCAGGGGTGGGGGGCAGCTTTTCATAGAGCGAGCCGCTGCACGGTTCCCCGGAGAAGAGCAAGTCAGTGGAGGGGATGGGCAGAACAAGGGGCAGCAGTGTGGACAGGGAGGTAGGGGGAGCAGGGCTGGTGGTAGTGGTCGGTGGGGCAGTCGAGGAGGAAGAGGTCCCAACAGCAGTCCCAACAGAAGTTGTGGAAGTAGTTGTGGTGGCTGAGGGAGGAGGGGTGGTGGTGCCTGTGGGGTCGAAGCTAAAGAGTGGCTCGCCAAACAGAAAGCTGGGCCCCCCAAGCTGGGGGGTGTAGGGGGGTGTGCACACAAACTCGTTGGTCTGCTGGGACTGGGAGGTGGGCACTGCGGGGACGGGAAGGACAGGCAAGGCCGGTTCGAGCTGGAAGGAAGGGGGCAGGAGAATGTTCTGAGTGAGGAAGTCCAAGTCGGCCACCGTGGCCACAGTGACTGGGGTAGGGGAGGCGGCAGCGGAGGGGCTTTGGGCTGGGGCAGCGGACTGCTGCTGGAAGAAGCTGTCCTCCTCCAGAGAGGAGATACTGGAGCGGGGGTCGCCCTCCTGCTGCATGGGCTCAGCGGTGGAGCCCCCTGGTTCATCGGAAGAACCCACGCTGCAGCCAGTGGTGCTAAAGTCAAAGGACTGGGCCGAGAGGCCGCTGCTGCCTGGCGTGAAGACTTGGTCGGGGCTGGACAGGGTGTCTGGGGACTGCAGGCTCAGACTGTCCTGCTGAGAGGTGCCAGCAGTCAAAACCAGGGTGAGCTGGTTCTGCTCTGAGGTTAGCTGCTGCCTCACTGACCAGGCCTCTGATTCACTGCAACAGAAAGGCAATGAAAGAAAAACAGTTAGCTTCGATCCCTAAATCCCCCAGTAATTTGTAATGCCCTTTCTTTGCGAGCTCTATCGTTGAGAGTGACATGGTGGAGTGAGCAGTAGTTACCTGATGATGTAGTTGCTGCTGCTGATAGGGTATTCTCCTGCATCCAGCTGGAGCACCATGTAGAGCCAGACCCAGGAGTGGTCCTCTGTCTCCACGCGCACCACCATCTCTGCCCTGCCCTCTCCTCCTTCTCTCACTGGAGGAGAACAAGCGCAGGACTAGTCAGCACCACCAGACATCTGTCTGGATGTCATTAGTCATCCGAGAATCTAACCATGTGTTGTTGTGTCAGTGGGCACACTGTGTAACTACGCGTGGGCATCTACATGGGTGATGTGTGCTGGTGGGCATGTGTAGGGTGCTCTACTTACATAGGCTGCGGTGCTGTGCCGAGGCATGTGACAGGTCCTGTGGGTGGAGGAGGCTGTACCAGGAGCGTGAGCGCAGAGCTGCCACATCAAAGCCCAGATAAACACTCACACTGCAGGGAGGAGTGGGCGAAGACATGCTCAGATTAGGGTTTTATTCTGCTCTCATCCCAGTGTTGATAGCTAACAGAAACCCATGCTCTTCACAGAAATATATATATACAACATTAAATTGTAACAAAAGAATCACACATTGATTTTTATTATTATTATTATTATTATTATTGTTATTATTATTGTTATTATTATTATTATTATTGTTATTATTATTATTATTATTATGGGGGGCTCACCTATCCTGTGCATTTTGAAGGATCAAATCCCGGCTGTGTTGTGATTGGAAGTAGGCCAGGAAGAAGTTAGTCACAGAAGGTGAGGGTAGGGTGGAGGTGGTGGGGGTGGGGTCCCTGTCTCCCCCGGGTCCCGGTTGGGCAAGGTGGGATTCCAGAGGGGAACAGAAACACACCCAGACAGGGTTGGACGTCCAGTATGGACTGGAGGTGGCAGGAGAGCGGACGGGAGACACACAGCGCGCCCTGATCAGAACTACCTTGTTTCCAGCACTCTGCCTGCGCACTGACTTGGAGGTGTTGAAGTGACAACGGAAAAGACGATCTGCAGAGAGAAAATGGCACGATGTTAATAATCTGCCCAATATGTGTATCTAAGTAGGGTTTTGGGGGGGGGGGGGGGCTGGCGGTGTTCTCATTACATGTTTTTCAAAGCATGTCTTACCTGTTTCGGGTGATGTAGGGGGCGCAAGGTTGGTCCTCATGATGAAGTGGTCTGCGGCATCAATGATATCATACACACTGTCACCCTGGGCAACAAGATCCACCTATAGAAAGACGGAAAAGATATTACTTGCTACCCCCAGACAAATTTCGGTAGACTGATAGTTTTATGTGTAGACTAAACTGAGAAATAATAAACAACCAATTGATCCTCTATCTAAGGTGAGGCTGGCCCAGACACTTACCATGGAGTGTCCGAGGTGCTCAGATGCGCCTTCTGAGAGGTATAGTAGCTTTCCTTCAGCGGTCAGTAGAAGCAGGAAACCAGGCAGCTCCTCCATCAAATCACACAGCTCTTCATAAGACAAGAAACTCGCGCTATCATCGGGACTACCAGCAGTTTCCGATTCTATAAAAACAAAAATTGAACACAATGTATAAATACAATTAGGTTTTCTTTTATAGCACATGCTTAGATCGTCACGAACGTTAGATGCTCCTGGCTCCAATAACTAAAAGCTAGACGAATAGTACATGCCGTAGATTTCAGCACCATGGAGAGCGGCAAACGCTAAGCATCTACGCTGAAATATTTCAGTACTGGACAGCGACCCACAGACTTACTGCTCTGGACTTCTTTCGTTTCAACCTACTCAACTCAATTACTTAGACTTGACACTACAAAAATATTTTCATACAATCCCGTTTCATTATCCATTCAACAGCTGTGAAAAACATAACACCTGTTGATCCAAGATATCTGCTATACTCTAGACTGCATTCTCTTAATGAAATATTGCTTGATTTATCACAGAATAGACTAGTTTTCTGTAAGTTTGATAAAAGTATTCTTACCTTGAGAGAAAAACACAGATTTCCTGGTGTACATGCAAGCCAGTGACATGATGTGTAGATAGGAGAGTCGCGCCTTATCTGCATCGGAAATGGGCAACAAGTCCTTTAGGTTACGAATCTCCGCATTGATTTGGTCCCTTCTAGCCTTCGACGCTCCCTTAGTTGAACGATACATGATAGCCAGTTGTTATGTTCAATATAGCGTAGAAGTGACAGTTGATTGTGGCGTTGTGCTCAAAGTGGGGTCTTTCTCCCTTCGGTAGGTCTGAGAAAGGCTATTATAAATAACCTACTATATGCTTTTCATATCATAATATTCCAGAGAAAGGTATAAAACCCTCTCCAGTCCTCCTATTTGTTTCTCTTCGGCTCCACCACAGCGTCCAGCTCGGATGCTGGCCGACTGTTGGATGTCTACCCCGGTTTGGAGTGTGACTGACTCGGCGGCTAGTAGCCGTCTCTCGCCCAGATGTCCGAAGCCTGTAACTCTGGTTGAGGGACTCTGCTCGCTGGTAACTTATATAGCCTGGGATTCCGCCGGAGCTGGGGGGCTCCCAACGCACTAACACCGACGTAAAAGGGAGAGGGGGGGCTACTGGAGAGGGAGGTTGAGGGGGATTGATATGTCTCATATCAGTGTTCGCAATGGTGAAAATACCCCCCCCTTTCCCTGCTTCCCCTCCCTCTTCTACCCTCTCCTTTCGGTGACTATTTTCGACGTCAGCTCTTCCCTCTACTCTCTGATGACGTAGGCTTGATATTGGGAGCTCCGGCGACGCAAAAAGCCCGATTTGGACAAAACCGAGTAATGGGCGGAGCCAAACGCAAAACGTAGACGGAGTCACCGTATCCCAGTCTAGAGGAGGGAGGGGTGAGGGGAGCTGGGATGAATGCAAAAGAAAGCTTAGCTTAGTCTCCATGTTTTCACGCCTGGCATTCAAGGTGCACTCTCTAAATCATCACAGTCCGTCTATAGAAGATATTCAGTCAATGCCTCAAGACATGTAGTCGCGATGTATGAAATGCAATCTGTACCAAGTCCGTCCAAGAATGCAACATTGGAATGATAAGATGCAGACTGAAAGAGGAACGCAAGAGTGTGGGTTAGTTTCACAAAAAATAAATTCTATAAAGGCTTATGAATTCAATTAGACGTGCCTCAAGCATTTTGTGCGTTTGTGTGGCTATAGTTTACCACGATAAAATATTGAACGATAAGACCCTTTAATGGCTAGTTCAGTCTACAGATTATTGTTATTGGCTATTTACGAACAGGTTTGCTGCTCTCGAAGAACGCAGCCTCAAACGTTGCAAGGCAATTGGTACATTTTCTATATGCCTGTCTCAGTTTAGGGATTATAAAATTAAGAGTTCGAATATTTATTTATTTTTCACTATAAAACACAATCACTCACATAAACGCAAAATACATAGATGTATGCCATGTATAAAACCTGAGCATGAGATTAACCTCTGTTTCTAAGATTAGATCTATACCGGTGACTGACATTTTGCACTGAGGCTCGCCCCCGCTTCCAGCTCTCCAATTGTCCTATTTATAGACAAGAGCTTTCATTTTGAGCTCAAAATAGATTTGAATGCACTTGCCATGTTGTCAATGAGACGCATGTGGCATGGTCACAAATGTGTCACGTCTCTCAATAGCAAATGCCATTACTTTATGACACAGTAATTTGTTCATATTGAAAATAGCCAGATCAAGTTGAAAGGGTGCTCGATTTTTTTTTCTTGTCAACGTGACTTTCTGAGTGGTCGTTTAAAACGAATGTATTTAATTGTGATGTGCTGGTGCATGCCCGACTGATGTGTGGAAGATATCTTTTTTTAGAGCTTTATCAATGGGTTTTGGCCACAGAATTACTACTCATTGTGCCCTGAAGATTACATTTCCTTTTACAATAAAAGTAAACATCTTTGTGCAAGCCTTTTCGGAATACAAAACACTCCCAAGTTGTTTTTTATTCATGTTTAAGGTAGGCCTATGTGCTTTCGACTTCCAGTATTAGTATCTATCAAGAGTAATTGTTGTAATGTCTGCCATTGGAAAATATACGCCAGGTACTTAAACGGCCCCAGTGCCCCATACACGTGTTGTCACATTAATAGGTTGAATATTGGTGTCACTTCCATTGTTGCCGTTTTCATGATAATGTACTCCATCAAGAGATATGGCTATGTAGGTAGGTAGCTGAGTGGGAGATGGAGACGTTGCAGTAAAGAGCCGGATGTGTGAAGGTGGGGGGGGGGGGGGGTCGCAGAAATGAGTGTCCAGTCTCTCTGGAGTGAGTGGACTAAAATTAATCCAATTAGCTGGTCATGTGGCTCTGTTCCAGACATGTTGTCCAATATTCAGACTCAAACTTATTTCATCCCTCTGGGACTCACACGTATTAAACTCCCTTTCTCAAGTGTTTAACATACACTCAAGATGTACCATAAGAAAAACTTTGTTAACTGATTACGAGATCAAACAACATCTAAAACAGTTCCTGATGGTGATCACACTGGGCAACTGGTGTGTTTGGATAGCTTCACTACTTGGTTGGGAGAGGATTGTGGATGGAGGACTAACAACATGTTATATCCATCGTACCCGTATTTGTCGGATTACAGGGAATAGTCTGTTGCTCATCTGTTACAAAGTTTCTGTTGAATGTCCAGTGGTATGCTACTATGGACAATGAGGTATATATTTCTGCAACTAAGAGAGAGGGAACAAGCAAGACAGCTGCATTATTTTTGGCTCACTTAACAAGGAGTGTGTTTGCTGAGGGTGGGGGATGCAGAAAATACTTTCAGGATACCCAGAATGTGAGCCTCTTCTACCAGAGGTGAAGGGTACTTGTCATTCTCCTTAAGACTCTTTCTTTTCACTGGTGTTTATTTTTACACACAGAGAATCAAGGTTTTTGCTCTGTTTCTTGAAAGAAAGGAGCAAATCTGTTGCCTAGCAACACCTCCCACTCCTGTGTCGAGTGAAAGGGAACAGCGAGAGAAAGAGTGCTGATGAAAAAGAAAACGAGAGGGACGTGGAGCAGTACAGGGGGAAAGCAGTCATAGGCAGGTAAAATAGGTGTCAAAGTAGTTAAACTAGTCTGGGGATTTTTAAAGAAATTTAAGAAGAGTGTTATCAGTGCACAACATGAGTTTCAGTTTTAGAAAACCATTTGAGAGATTTTACAAGAATTAGTTTTAAAGCATAAACATGAATGAAATAATTGATCACTTGCTGTTGCTTATCTGGGGACTCATTCACATAAAAGAGAATCGATACTGCAGCCTCACAGACACAGACTTCTTCCCTCAGCATTGCTTTTCGGTTTCTCTGGTCTAATCACAGGCAAATTAATAGACAGACACAACCAATCCGAATAAACCATACACACACCCACGCACACATAGCAACTCATAGCTTCTCACCCCCTTTCTCCAACAATGATTTCTCCTCTCTCCCTCTCTCCTTGCCTTCTTTGGTAGGCGATGCTTTCAGAGCCTGTAGCCTTGTACTTTTTCTCCTTTTCATTATTCCGTTTATTTTTAGAACGCTGCCACTGAACAGGGGGCAGAAGTTGCACTAGTGGTGTAAGACTCACCCCAAGGTCTTTCAACTATACTACATGTACAGGAAACATTAGGACATGGAAATTGGAAATGATAAATTAATACTAAATGAAGATTTTGAATCAATATGTAAAGTCAGATGTTGTTTTAAAAATGTCATGTTGTTGTTTTTTTTGTTATTAAATAAAATGCATCCATCAGATGAGGCATACACACATAATCAAAGATAATAGATTAGTGTTTATATCACATTTACAGAGAACCACAGACCTACTGTAACACTATGTACCCCCACTATGTCAATTTCTCCCTTCAGTAAGTCGGTGCAGATGCAGGGTTGCTATGGTGATGTGATGTAGATGCATGACATCACAATGGACCTAGCTGATATTTCATTCAGGCTCAGCCCATCTCATTCCACTCTGCTTTTCCCTCTTTCGTACCGACTCCATACCGAATCATTTCAGACGAAGAGTGAGGGACAGATAGATATACATTGTACAAGGCACTGGTGTGTAACCATTTATACTTTAAGAAACAGACACATTTTAAAAAGCATGTGTACGGTATTGGCCGGGAAAACAGAACAAAAAGCATAGGATGGTTGAGACATTACATAACTGTTAGGTGCTGAAAAGGAGTGGGTTGAGGTACAGACCTATGTAGAAAGAAAGGGAGGAATATAGGCGCTAAAGGCCTTGTAACATCAGGTGGTAAATAATATTTCAAATATAGTGGCAATAATATTTCAAATATGTTTTTATCCACTCATCTATGTCAATATGCCATACGTCGCAGTTCTTTGAATCTGTGTTTAAATTAGGATTGTGTACAAAGATATTTGGTTGATATTCAAAATGTGTTAGTCAGTTGTAGACATTCAACATTATGCATGCTATGATGACTAGCAGTAGACCGAGTTCCAAAAATGACACTGCGTGTAATTCCTTGTTTAATTCCTTGCTATATTTCTCTTCCCTATTCTCAGATGCCAGTTATTCTTAGTTGATTACTGAATGGACTTGAAATGGACATCCATCCATCCATCCATCCATTAGCTATACCGCTTATCCTATGCAGGGTCGCGGGGGGGCTGGAGCCTATCCCAGCCGACACAGGGCGAGAGGCGGGGTACACCCTGGACAGGTC